>VRLP01003058.1:0-71941 GCA_009660295.1 Lophius piscatorius
CAATGTTAATTAAGGTTATAGGTTCTGCTAAAAAGGAAAGTTTTAAGTCCTTTTTTAAATGTGTCAGTCGTCTGTGGAGCCCTGAGATGGTCAGGGAGGGCATTCTACAGACGAGGGGCAGCAGAACAGAAAGCCCGATCACCCATGGTGCTGAGCTTAGTCCGGGGAAGGATGAGGCGGTATGAGTGGGTAGAACGGAGGGATCGTGTTGAGGTCAGTGGTGTGAGTAGTTCTTACAGGTAGGGGGGTGCGTTACCATGGATGCACTGGTGAGTGAGGAGAGAGATCTTATAATCATCCTGGTGGAGATGGGAAGCCAATGAAGGGAATGAAGAACAGGGGTGATGTGTTCGTGTTTACGAACTCTCATCAGGATCCTTGCAGCAAAATGGCAGTAGTTGAGGAGCAGATCAAATTCACACCAACATGTAAAAATAGAATGTGATCAGATATGATCAGCCATGCCAAAACTGAAACTACTCCTCTGCCCTGCTAGTTTCCTGCGAAGATGCCCACTCACACACACATACCAGGAATCAGCTTACGTTAATAAAACACGGTTGCTGCTGTTGCTCTGTTATTGAACTGAATCACAAACATCCACATAAACACTAATATCAGCCCTCCTTCTTTTCTTGCTTTTGGCTTTTGGCTTAGAATATATTCATATACAAAAAAAGCTTTAAACATTCTATGTATTTGATTGTTATTCCATTTGAATGGACCTCAGGTAGAATAGTGACCACTTTTTTGGTCACATTCAGTCCCATTCAACAGGCGAGTTCATCATTTACATGTGCTGCTGTGAAGTTCCCCCTTTTAATGTCATTAATGAAAAAACCTAACAACATAATAAAGTGAATAAGATTGTTTAAAAAAGAAAATGAACTTACTCACTGTGCTCGTTGTCACTTATCTCACTGTCATACAATCCAGGCCAACTCTTTTCTCTCAGAAATGTTTGACAGCTGACTTTAAGTCTCTCTCTCTGTCATGACATTTCCAGTTTCAGGTTCAGTCTTTTATCTCTGGCTCTGCCTGCAAACACTTCCCCATTCTAGAGGGAAGCTGGGTTAATCAGCCCATGCAATCATCTCACAGTAAAGAAGTTCAAAGTAATCAAACCACAAACTTGTTCTCATTTCTGCACAGCCGGTTATGATATGCTTAGCTCAATAGGTGGAGCAGTTGTCCCTCAGCCAGGAGACCAGGGTTGGAGACCAGCCCCTGACGCAACAAGCCATGGGTAAAGACCCTGAAACTGCAGTCTGAAACAATAGATGCCCTTCCTCATTTCAAAAGAGAATAGGGATATGTCCACCAGCGGTATCTCAAGTTGGTGGAGGAGGCCGTTAATCTGAAAAAGAAGGCCTTTCAGGCTTGGTAAGCCCAGAGGTCTAACTATTAAATGTTGCGTCACACACAGGGACAGGGTCTGTTTAGTGGCAGACTGGGGTGGTGGTCCTCCTTTTTAAAAAGTTGCACCGGAGGGTGTTTTCTAATTATAGGGGGATCGCACTTGTCAAACTTCCTGGGAAAGTTAACTCCAGGGTTCTGCGGTTCTTGCGGGACATGGAAATTTGCCCATCCAGTCTACATGTGTTTCATGGACTTGGAGATGGCTGATGACCGTGTCCTCCGAGGAGTCCTGTGGAAGGTACTGCAGGAGTCAGGGTACTGTGGCCATCACTATGTAGTAGAATCACTGCTTCAGAGTCATTTGACTCATCATCAAATTATAAAACATCCACGGAGACATTTATTCTTACAAAGCACATTTTCAAACCACCACACTCACTCACTCACTCACTCACTCACTCCGAACCACTTCATGACAGGGAACAAATATGTAAAAGGCATGTTTGAAAATATAGTTCTCACACATAGATAAAGGTGTTGAAGGTGTGTGTATTGCTGGTAGGATACTTCCTAGAGCTACACTCGAAAAAAAAGTATTCATATGGCACTTCCCGCACCGCACAGGTGATTCAAAAATGATTGACAGTGTAGAGGTGAGACACACAAGAAAGATGGAGGAAAACAGAGTGCACCCCAATGATGTACCCCAATCTTTTCCCTGGGCGCTGCAGATAGCTACCCACCTCTCCTCAGTCAATCAATTTCACCAAGTTGTACTACTTGTTTGATTGTATATGACAAATAAAGACTTCTACTTCTTCTTCATTTAACATGCCGTCTCATGTAAATACCCCATGATGGTCACCTAAAACACATACTGTACTGTGAATGTGAAAGATGCTCCACATACCATCAAAACTTAACCTGCACACAATTTTTGAAAGACAGTTGTTTTACCCTGTTAACTGCTACACTGCCGGCTTCCGGAAGTGGTAGGAACAGATGGTTGGCTTCCTTTGGAAACTCCTGAGACTGTACCGGACTGCCCTGCCAGAGAAACCAAAAACACAGATAGACTGTGAAACAGGTGGTTTTTTAGACTACCGGATCAAAAAGAAGTCTTGACACACACATTTCTGATTAGATCAACAACCACCTAACTTTGCTTTCAAGGCAGAGTTATTCCACTTGGTGAAAAGTGCTATAAACTCATCAGTCATAACATTCTAACCAATGGTGAAGTCAGGTCAAGCCTGAACAACGTTGATTATCTTGTTATGACGGCATCAGTCAGTGGTAGAGAACAATTATGCAGCAGGTCCTTGAAGTTGATGTGTTGGAAGTAGTAAAAATCTGAAAGCATAAGGATTGCTCAACAAGTAGGCATTTAGGAGTAGTTTTCCTGGTCAGCAGAGGTTAGAGATCCCACAGGAGAGCCGATTTTGCACAAATTGATGAAAAAAGTTCATAACAGTTCTGACAGAAAGGTGTCAGAAAACAAAATAAATTGTGAGGCTGTTTTGGCAGTAAAACTGGTTTTGCCAATGTTATTTAATATTATGGCTTGTCAGTGCTGTCCTTGCTGGGTGTTGTAATATCAGATCTGTTCCCATGACAAATATATGATGGTACATCCCGAGATGATCCTCCATTATAGCTTCCTTTTCCTCAGTGTTGGCTTTGATCTCTTTGATCTCCCTACATTGTATCTCCGCATATGGACACTTCACTCTGCCTGTGTGAGGCTTTGATCTCTTTCCTGAGCGCTGTTGAGCGCTTGTTTTTCCCACACTTGGACCTATTCCCTTGCACACTTGCTAATCTTTGCCTTCATTCCCCATCATTTACCTCTTGGGAGGGTACTGATGAGTTGACTGCAGCCTGTTCGGTGCCTTCTCAGGAGTGCTACAAGAGGGGGTTGATCATTTAGCCCACAGTCTTTTTCTAGTGGTCAGCTGTCTTTCCAGCATCATGACACTGTTCCCACAGCATCATGGGAACACAGCCTCACTCTGCTGGAAATCACTGGTTTCCCAATATGTTCAGACAGTGACTTCAAGGAAAGCCTGAATAGTAGCCAAGGTTATAATCTACACCTATAAAGTGTAATATGGCCAGAATGAGACAACAGATACACCAGAAAAAACCGTAACACCAGTAAAAACACCTGTATTTACTAATACCTTATAATATCAATAGGCGATAAATATTGACTCTAATCTTCGATCGTTAGAGGAAAATGCCCTTTCATTTTCTGTAACTGCTTATTCTGTGCAGGGAATGGAGTCTATCCCAGCAGAATTTGGGAGAGGCAGGGTACAGCCTAGACAAGTCGCCTTTTCATTGCAAGGTCAACGCATAGAGACAAATGAAAATTCCTGCTCTCTTTCAACCCCCACAGACAAGGGGAGAATCTGAGGAGCACTGCACAGACCCATGTACCCCTTTTCCAAAATATCAGGCTATTCCTAAAACGTCATGTTCATATCAGTGACCTTGTCCACTTACTATGTAGCATTGAGCAACTCTTACGTTTGACCCCAATGTGACCTTATTCTCAAGTGACAATATATCTGCTACTCAAACTATGTAAAGGTCCTCATGTAGTCTGGAAACCTGTTGAGTGATCAGTGTATGCAAAAATCTCTCTTCATCACCTAAAATCTGAGTAAACAGGAAATATGTGAGCGATGCTGCTCTTCTTTAGGTCTTATGGACTTTAACTATGTAAGCAGTCCAACTATGTAAGCATATAAAATGCAGATTTTTTTCTCAGCCTCTTTTTTTCTGTCCTTTGAGAAAAAGAACTTTCACAATAAAACCATTCAGGGAAAAAAAATTGAATAAAGAGGTGTAAAACGGAACACTACCTCTTTGGCGGTGCGTCCACGGGCCCTGCGAGGGGGTTTCCAGGACCGCTCCTTAGTGATGTTGTTGACATAGTAGCTTCTTCCTGTGGACGGGTCAGAGTACTGTTCCCACAGGTCCAAGGTCTGAAGAGGCTGCTGACCTGCAGCAGGGCTTGGTGGCAACGGTTGGGTGTGATGTTTCTCTGGCTGCATTTCATTGTAAATTGGGGAATCTTGCCAAGAGAGCTGGGATAGATAGGATTCTGTTGGAACCTTTTGGGCCGAGAGAGTAAACAGGGAAAGGAAAGACAAGAGAGAGAAGAAAGACAAGAGGCAGAAAAAATCGAGTTAATAGAACTCCTCTACAGAATTATAGTAGCCCATACTCTATATACAAATACCATTAACTGATCAAAACCAAAAACACGTTTTTCAAAGTTCCAACTTTGTACAAGTGGGTTCCTTCATCGTAAGAAACAATGGAATACTTTCATTTTAATTCAAATAAAAATATTTTCCTAAAACATATGGGCACCGCACGTTTTTAGCAAATATTATTTCAACAAACACAGTATTTACAATTGCAGAGTGGCATGTCATATCTTTCATTTTATATTGAATCATTTACTGGACTTGCTAATAATTAAAACATCATTAAATATCACTATCATTGTGTCATTTAGCCAAACAGATTAGGTGTGTTTGTTTGAAGATCTGTATAGAAAACTATGATACTGTACATCCCTACGTAAACAAATTCAGGGTTTTTGTTGAACTCTACAGGGTTTCGGCCCAACTATAACTGTCTTGACCACATTTAGTTAATAAAAATGTGTAGGAGAGTGCTCAGGAGAAGGCTATAAAAAAAGCACCCAAGTAAAGCAGAAAACAGCAGCAGTGTAAACAGTCGCCTAAGTGTCCAGAGAAATCCCAAAGAGTATCAAAGTAGAATTATCCGTTAAATTTTGGATGAAGTTTACTGCTGCAAGAGAGAACTTTTTCCAATATCCAATGAAATTAACTGAAAAGAAATTACTATTGCACATCTGCAATACATACATACATACATACATACATACATACATTAATATATTTATATATATATATATATATACACACACATATATATATATATATATATATATATATATATATTTGCATTTTATATTGTCTGTAGACACATTAAGGGTTCTCTTGCCAGCTTGTTATCAATCTGCCATCATAACACATGACACCATGGAAACTCAACAAATAAATCACAGAGAAGAAAAAAAACTGAATCGATATAAACTACTTATTCAGATCAAAACCATTAAACGATTATTCTGAGAGCCAAATTAGATTTTTGCAGACTGAATTTTGGTGGCATTATGAATGAGATTTTTTGGATAAAGACCTGTGGATGCATATATATTCATAAAGACATTTCATGCAGCAGATATTTGAACTAAAACAGATGAAAAACATAGTATATAATAATAAACTATATCTAAGTTTGTACTATACCGATATATTACAGCTATAAAGTATGAAATAACTCTGTCTCCCAAGCGCTGAATCGGCACAAATCTCACATGTTGGTGAGATATTTTAACAAATATATATATATTTATTTATTTATTTATTTGTATTTATTTTTGACTATCTACATAATGAAAATCTATATATGAAAACTATTATAATAATAATTACCGTATGTACAGCACGATTCTTGTAACTACAATATATTTCACCGAGAGAAGTAGCTTCTTCTAGTTAAAGATTGACAAATTGAAAAGGTTATCGCTTACATCATCACTTGAGTTTCCGAATAATCGACACAATCATTTTTCTTCCTGTGTGTCAGCAGCATTTTTATTGGTTTGTTTCAGAGACTAGATGAATTCCTGATCCTATTCAGTACTGACGTCTATTTCAGACACTTCCCCTCCTATCTCGTCTTTGTCAGGTTTGATACTGTGATCCTCATCAGAGCGATGATCGAGGCGGAGTAAGAATCAGAACACAGTCCAAGACACAAACGTCATTTGTAGATCACAGATATGAGAACTGGTCAGCTGTGATGTTGATGCTGATGTTAATACTAAATATAGTTTTAACCTCATGTTCAAATGTGACTTAAAATGTAAAAAAATAAGAAAAGTAAAGACAGCAATTATGAGATGCATATCTTTAGAGCCCTTACAAAGACATTTATGAAATTGACATGTATTCTGTATAGGAGATGAGTGGATCGAGTATTCTCTGTTACATAAAGACGGATGAACAAGAGTCTCTCTTTATATCCACTTGAACCGGTGATTCTGTCCTCACATTTGAAAGTTTGGTTTCTGTGTAGAGAGGGAAGAGTCCTGAGAGAGGCGGTGTGTTGGTGTGGTGATTTTTGACTCTATAATTTGTTTGAAAATGTTGTTGTTGTCTTTCACATAGACCCTTATCTTGTGCTCCTTTAGGTATCTTGTGCACCCTGTCTGCAACATCATGATTTCTCCTTTGGGATAAATCCCCCTTTGAGTCAGGGTTCATTCTACAGCTACATGCCCATGCTTTTGGGATTCAGTTTAATGCAATTCCGTTCAGTTCAATTCGCTTCGATTCGATTTGATTCGATTAAATTCAGTTCAATTCAATTCAGTAAATGTTATTTGTTCCCAGAGGTTAATTTAAAGGCACAGAGAGTTGTCATAAAAACCGACTTTGGTCAAAAATACAAAGTACACATAAAAAAAACACACACCAAGACAGTCATACAAATTTCGTCTGAATAAAATTTAAACTCAATCAAACTCATTTCAATCAAAAGCTGTTAGGTACAGTTGATTTGGCATATGAAGGTGAATATTCTATTATTCATGGATGAAAGGTGTCAAAAAGGACTTTTGGACAGGTTTGGTGGCAAAATGCCTTAAAAATCAACCTTATAATGATGGTCTGCCTTCAAATTCAAGCTGAATTTTGCCCCCAGGAAAGAGCTATTACATTAAATTCCAAATCACCATCAGTGTGACTGACAAAAATGTAGGCAGGGAGTTATGACCTGAATGTGGCTGCAATAATCCTGCTTAATGGTATTAAAGGCTTGAAAAAAAAAGTAAAGAAATAGGTCCTCAGAGAGAGGGAGAGAAATCGACATAGAGGAGGAGAGGATGAGAGCTGGGAAAAAAAGAGCACTGTCATTTCCACTGAGATCACAGCAACCCAACGTTAGAAGTGAATGGTTGAATCATGGTTCAGTTCCACTGAACTTAGGTGAGACTGGCTGTGGGAGCTTCCTCCAGCAGAGGGTTGGCCAACTGTCAATCTATTTCTCAACACCAGCCTTTTGTGCAATCCCCTCTGATGTCACTGACGGAGTCTGTGACGTCAGAGCATTGCCAACTGATTGCTGCTGGAGGAGGATTATTAAGGTTAAGTAGAGACGTAGATAAGATCATGGCTGGACTTAGCTGTCCGTTGTAATCGCCCAACAAACAAACCGCATTTTCTTCATAATGCAACATTATTTGTTTTTCCGCAATGGAGGTAAACATTTAAGGTTAAACTATAATCAAAAGTCTCACGGCTTAAAGCTATCAGCTGCTTTATTATACAATGTTGGAGCTCTGACGTGTAAACACATTGGATTAGAGATTTTGCCAGTGAGAGGAAGAAAAATGATAAAACTGTGATGAATTTCTTTGACCTACTTATATTCATTCACTAGTCCTAGTACTAATTACAATCAGAGAAAGCATCGAGAAACAGCTGCATTTACTGACAATGATGATTTTCTTTCTATTTTTATTATGAGTAATTAATGATTATCCGATGAGAACATACAGCCCCTTAAACTCGTATACCTTTAATAAGAGTTGCAGGCTGAAAAAGACTCAGTTACAATATTCGTAAAGTAAACTACTGTAACTTCATCTCTTCATCTTGTTGCCTGGACTCTTTCTTATGCTTTTCTGCTGCGAAGCAGTTTCCGATATTCAGTTAAAAAATTGAACTTTTCTCACTTTGTGCTTTGTTACAAGAGAAACTTGTATTATTTGTTGCAGAATATTGTTTCAATGCCTTCAAATACTTTTACTTACTTGAATCTACTGACTGCACATCTGACAAAGGGCATCATTGAAACATTAGAAAGTCGATGGAGGCTGGATTTTGGTTGGACATGACAATTTGATAGATTTCAAAACCCAACGCTTATTCGAAATCACTGTTGAAATGATATTAGTTTAGATTGGACTTCAAAATCACTTATCAAAAAACAAAATCGGTATTGTCAAAAAACAAAATCCTTTGTATGGTTGCAATTCATGCCCACACCTACGGGCAATTTTAGAGTCACCATTTCACCAATGCGCACATATATAGACACACACAAACACACACACACACACACACGCACGCACGCACACACACACAGACGCACACACACACACATACAAGCACACACACACACAGACACACACTAACACACACAAACACACTCAACCCCTGTGGAAAGTCACACCCACAAACATCTACAAGACAACAGCGCTAACCACTACAACATATTGGAAAAACAGTAGGACACAATCACAATAACATAATCATTTTGTTGTAAATTTATTTTAAGAAAAGTTCTCGTTTTGACCAAGTAAATTAGTACATTCTACAATAAAATAAAAACCAGGAGAATGACTTTTATTATAACCCCCAACAATTGTTTTTATCTGCTTAGAACCTGACAGGATTAGAGCACAACGATGATGAAGAAAAATATGGGGAACCCAGATTTACAAATAAACTGAAGTGATTAACCCACCCTAACCCTGCTCCACTGTGGATCTGCTGTGTGAACCAGATGTTTGAATAAGGTCTGTCTGACCTATGTGAACTCCTTACCTGCAGATGGTTGTTCTTGCCAGAAGCTCCCACCATGTCCCACTGGCTACAAGACTTTTTGGGCATCCTGTGGTTGACTCTACTGCTGAGGCCACCGCCCACCTCGTCATAGGGGTTCTCTGCCAGGTTTTCGGGCAGATTGCTAGAGCTCTGGCTCCGAGTGATCATGGGGACCACCCTGGGGTTCCGTGGTACTGTTTGGGTGGTTGTGGCTGCAGAGGACCCAGGGACCATGAGGTGGCCTGATTGGGAGGTGGGCGAGACGGCGGTAAAGGTAAATCCAGAGAAGGGCAAGGTAGGGAAGCGGCCTCCACCAGTGCTGGTGTGGTGGCCCAGCCCTTGGAAGGCACTGTTGGAGTTGAGGTTTTCCATGGAGCGATAGAACATTTTTTTAACTGAAGAAAGGACGTAAAACAAAAGCTTATTTCATTTTCATTATAAAAAGAAACATCAACACACTTATGCTATCTCACTTTGTAAGCACTAATTAAACAGATCATTACTGTCATTTGGAAAGCAGACACCAGGTGTTAGTCCTACACTTCACCTTGATGTTTTTCATTATAGGATGTTGCTGTTGGGCCAGGAGAGAGGGACACCCTTGGCATAATCCTGAGGTTGGAGTTCAGCGAGGCAGACATGACCAGGCGTTGCGGTGAGGCCATCGATGCAATTGGTACCTCTGTCACATATGTGGCAGGGACATACAGTGGCTTTGTTTTACTGGCTGCCCCAATTCTCCTCACCTGTCAAAGAGAACATTTCCAAATGCTTTTGCTATTTTCTCTCATGCAGTCCATTTAGTTCATAAAGCGGCAACCAACACAGCTGTGACCTGAATGCTGCAGACATTTACCACGCTGCAGTTCCTGTGACATAATGAATAGACAAATCCCACAACTTCTGCTTTGAAAAACTATTTTAATTAAAAGGTTTTATGGTCTGCGATCAGTTCTCATGAATCCTTACCAAAGGCTTTTATATAAAACATTAAATAATGCTAATATACCAGTGTTTGGTATCTTTCTTTCTGTTCACCTCTATGACTTGACAATCAATTATTCACTTTAACATGATGCATTAGCATACTGAACCCAAAAACATGTGGTGTTGGGGTTATGGAATCTTAGACTTCAGAGCTTAGAATCCAGAGGATTTAAATTAGTGGAGAAAAACATATATTACAACCTGATTTTGAACCGATTGAAACGATTATTTACTCCTTCACTGATGTAAACATTTGAAAATAGAAGACTTGCGTTCCAAGGATTTAGATGGGCCCCATTACTGAATAAACTCAAAAACTCAATCTCTATGAAAATTACATGAAAATCACAAGTTCAAATGTAGCTAAAAATGTTTAAATATGTAAATAAAAGAAAGCTATTGTATATTGTATGCACCCTTTGATAGGGACATATGGGTATGGGCTCTGAATGGCATGTATTCAACAGTTTAGATAATAATGAAGTCCATGTATTTCTAATATTGTTGGTTAGACAGACTCAAGATGAACAAAATTAAAAAAAATTCTCACTTGCCACCAGTCAGCGTTGGTCTTTTTCAGGAGAATAAATCGTTCGCCCTCCCTGATGCAGACCTGCCGTCCATCAGAACCGCGGTAGTTGTAGTCATACTGGGCCTCGAGCACCACCGTGCCACTGGGAACCCCACATACTGTCACCCCTCTTGAGGCCACCACAGGCGCTGTAGCAGGCTGCTGGGGACCCACAGAACGCCGCCAAGTGCCAGACAGCATCACTCCCCAAAGAAGAGTTCAGCAAACTTTGCAGGAGGCGGGGTGATGGTTAATACATTATGATACAGGTTGGGTTAGGACATGACTGGTTGAAACAGGATCCAGGCCCATGCCGTGCTCTGAAACAGAAGTAAAATGGACACGGAGGGAGAGAAGGAGATTACTGAGGCTGACAGAGAACAATGGAAAAATGTCATCTGGCTGCATGCTGGTACAACGGAAAAGAACATGAATCCTTTTAGTGCTAAAAATGGAAGATGGGGATAATCTGGGGAAAAATCATTGGTGTGTGTGACAAACATTCAAGAGATTATTCTGATTTTTTTCCCTCTGCATCTTTTACCTGCATAAAAACTGTTTTGAGTTTGATGAAATAAATCATTCGGTCATATATAACAGAGGTAATAACCGTCTCAATTGACACTAGTTTTATTGCAAAATGATGAATGAATGAGTTTTCTGACAATAATGTTAATCCAATCATTGTGGGAAAGCATTCTTATATAATTTTGTAAATAGGGATATTTTATCCCCTTCACAGACATGGATAAGGATGAAATATCACTGTCAATATGTTCACGCCAGCACAGTACAACATTTTTCTCGTGTCCTTTCATCCTAGTGGAAGTGAGGGACACGTGTGAGTGAATAACTCATGTGTTTGAGGCATATAAGGAATGCAGTGTACCCAAAATAGCATCTGTCTTCATCTCTGCACCTGAGCCTGCACGGCCAAGCTAAATGCTGCTTAACTCAGCCAAGGCCCGCTTACATAAGAGAGCATCTAACTTTTTGCCAGACACATCACACAACTCAGACTCACCCACACACTCATACAAATATATACACACATTATCAACATACACACACATGAGCAGACATAGGCAGGGGAGCACCCCCAGGCACCCAGCAACAGAGTGCTTCAGTCAGTCAGGGCCAAACCATCACAGTTTGTGTTAAAAGAGGACAGCAAACACGAGAGATTCTAGAAAAGCATGCATAATATATGGAAGAAGGAAGATGGGCTGGGATATAGAGGGGAAGAAAAAACTGAAGATGTTAAATTGACATCAAAGAAGGAAAAATAAATACATCCAAAAACAAACTGTACAAAAAGGTCAGATTGTCAGTATAGGTTGGAATTGGGTGGAAATGTAGAGGGCCTGAAACAGAGGAGAGGGTTGGCTGATGGAATCTTGATAATCCTACTGTTATTAAATCGCAGGAATGATTCTGTGACCCCCACCCCCACAGAGAATTAGAGTAAAATCCTTCTATACCAGCATATGGCCACAGGGTCTGCCAGCCGGCCCGCCAAGCTACGGAAGCTAACACTTGTAGCGGGAGCTTTTCCAATGCAACGCATCAAATTATAATTATTCAAAAGATAATAATTCCACAACACAATAGTTAAGCACAAAAACAGCAGACAAGACAGACGTCTCTCAGTTGTACATCAAATACTTCATGTTTGTGTGATTGCCAAATAATTATATTTTATAAATATGTAGGACAAATATCCAATAAGGTTAAACGACAACAAGGGTCTGAAACATGAACACACACTACATGAAAAATCCAAAAAAAAAGAAAAGAAAAGAATCCAAAAATGTGATTCTTAATAGGACTACAGTGCTTTGAAAAAGTATGAGACTCCTTTTGGATTCCTCCCATTTTTGTGTGTATCTCATCAAACCGTATCAGATCTTCATACTAAATTTAGACTAAGAGAATATTAACTTCAACAAACAGAGAAAAGTTTTACATAAGATTCAGCCGCAAGCAAAGCAACAGTTGTTCCACCAACACTCCGCCAAATGCATTATGGTCTGTGGTTTTCACTCTCATTCGGACCGAGCCATGAGGCATGGAGGAAGGATGTGTGTGATGTGTGTGTGTTGGTATATTTTTAAAGCTAAGCTGCCGTTGTGAATGTAGAAGAACGCCGTGTGATATCTCCCAGTTTGAAAGAAACTGTTGTGTGGTCTGTGCTTTGCACATTTGTAAAATTATCATTTCTTGTGCTGTTTAATTGGCTATCTTTTTATTTAATAATGCAAAAAGGTTTTCCAATACCTAATACCCCACCAGTGTGAAAATGTATTTGCTCCGAGGGTCGTTTTATAGAAAATAAGCCTCAATGTGGATCAGTGGATTTTACAAAATAGCCGACTAACCATTACCAGACTGATGTCCTTCAATCACCTTCTTCCGCTCCTTGAATTTTCTCTTTAATTTGGCATAGTGTGCAAGTGCACAAACATTGTGTGCTTGTGTGTCACATCCTTTTATTTTTTCTAGAACTCCAGCAACAAGACAGCTTTGTGAGGCTTATATAAGTTACATGAGATATTATTAATTTCTTTAGAAACACGTCAAAAGGCAAGCATGCAAACAGGAAGCTGGAAACACATATAAAGTTTAATCACTCTTTGGGTTATAACCTTTCTATCTTGCCTGTCATTGCTTTGAAGTGAAACATCTCACACAGTATAGTCTCTGAGTGTTGAAAGCCCCACACTCATCTGCATTTTATTACAGTGAGTGATGTTGACTGGTCCCTTCGGACTGCTGTTCAGCTCCATGAACAGCAATAATTACTGACAAGCAAAGTCTTGAAGTAGAAAGTAGTGGTTGGTTTTCGATTTAGCACTGTGCAATTTACTATTTAGGTGGTCGGGGACCCATTACATCATAGAGTGGTTTTAAAAAATGCTAAAACATGCAGCTTTCCCACTGCCTTCTCATTACCTTCTGTTACAGGTGCTGGACTCCTGGTGCTGTTTGTCTTTTCTCTCCTGGCTCTACAGCCCAAAAATATTTATGCCCAAGGATACAGATTGTCCGGCTGCTGGAAAAACACATTTTGTGCTGTGGCTAAACCATAACCTCTATCACAAAAGAGCATAAAAATAAAATATGCCTAAAACTCTAAAGATTAACAAAATGAGGAAGACAATTATGAGATGTACATCTTTAAGTCCTTGAAAAATCCAATACGAAATGATGTTGAATTCTGCAAAATTTGCTAAATCTTTATTTTATCATGTTCAATCAGGTTGTTCCAGAAGGCTTGTACCCTGCAGAGTTCAGGCATAATGCTCCTAAAGGGATCAGACTGTGTGCTGGGGGAGAAAAAGGGTATATTAGGAAAGGGGTTGGTATCTCTCGCCATATAACTCAATATTTTAATAACTTGTGACTGATTTACAACATACATATAAAATGGTATTTTAAGGACTTAGAAACAAGAATACCAATTAAGAATAATCAAAAGAGCATAATTTTGCTGCAAGAATACGTCTGCATTAAACACCAGGGGCTTATCATTTGTAATCGAATAGAATCTTTGAATGGGGAAATGAGGCCAGATTATGTTTTTAATTGCAGGTCAGATGGCCGTGACTTCATTACACCCAAACATAGAGAGAAACCCATATGTTGTCAGAGACAGACACGGGCATCCTGTCACGGCTGTCGAGAAACAATGTTTATGCCAGGGGCTGAGGACACAGGGCTTATGTCATCCTACCAACAACACAAAATGAAAATATGAAGGAGGCATGAATAATGAAAAATTGAAACCACGGCTTGGAAAAGACAAGAGGAGGAAACTGAGGGTCTACCTTTGCTTGAGTGCTTTCATTCCAGGTCAGAATGTTTGTGCCTGCGAGTCACACTTAGCCAAAGAAATGGGGAGTATATCATTTGGGCATGTATGCTAGAGAGACATAAAAGAGCCACTTACCATGTTCCTGCAGTGTCTCTATGTCAATGATGGCATCAGTTCAAAATGTGGTCAGATCCATGAGGTAACACTTGCCTATCGGTCTGGCCTGAAAGTGCACTGGAAACACAGAGGAGTTATGAATAAAATGTATGGCAGCAATATAAAAGCAGCTCCCTCCTGCAGAAAATCACAATCTCAATCCAATGCACAAACACACAGTTAATCCTAAACAGTGAAGCGATCCTGCCTCCACTCACTGAACCCATACTGATCCTACCTCCACCCATTTATGCAGCATGTGGGCTAAGAAATAAAAACAGTGGAAAAAATCAGAGAAAGCGTCAGCTGGCTGTTACCTATACATGAATGAACCTTATTTGAACTGGAAAAAAGGGGGAAAATAGCGAGAGAGGACGTGCCAACTATCAGAGCAACCTTTAGGCCGGTTTATTGATTGGACCTATTGATCCATACACAGATCCGACTCCCATACAAAAGTCTGCTGGACATCAGATAGATCAGATCAGATATGGTATTTGTTCATTTAAATAATCTTAAAATCAGTTTGGTGTTCCAACCCTCTGGGGTCCGAGGTCCGGCTAGGATTAGGGGGAACCCTAAGCTTTTACATTCAGCAATGAATCATTTTCCTCTTACAAGTGTTAGGTTTTATTTTTTTGCAGCACAACATAACCTCTATGACCTATGAGTAATTTCTTCACTTTAACATACTGTAATATAATACTGTCCACAAAAACCTATAGGGGTTAGGGTTAGGGTAAGGTAAACTGGAACTTTGGGGTTATAATCTTAGGATCCATAGGGTGAAAAAGGTGATATCCAGCTCTTGTTTAATATAAAATGTTTACATGCTCATAGTAAGAATGATGCAATGCTCAAGCATTTGCATTTGATTTGCAGTCAAATAAACCATCCTGAAAAGGCCTTAGATAAAAGAACTTCAGGAATTGTTACTGCTTCCGCAAAGTTTTCATATCTTATTCAAATATTATCTAAGGCTCACTCACACTCTAAATCTTAGCTCAAATTAAGAAAAAACCTTAACATTACATTTACTACTTCTCTGCCATTGAAAAATACGTGAACATTAAAATATTGCAGTATGTCTCCACTGAAAAGTCTATTTCCAGTGTTCCTGAAGTGGAAGTATCAGATTTTCAATGTTATTCTTTAACTGTCAATGGTTATAATGTTGTTGCTGATCAGTGTGGTGTCAATAACCGTGTAATACTAAAACAGCCACTTACTTCCACAACTGATTATATTGAAACAGTTGATAAGCAGGGAGGGATGATACAAGCAGGTAATGTTTGAAACAAATCACAGAGCTGGCTAAAAACACCAACAACCTGAGAAGATGTGGAAAATAAGAGCTGCACCATCTGCTTGGAAAAGATGAGAAGTTGCAATCTTGCAGGATGATCCACTGAATGACAAGATCATCTCCCATACAGTTTGCTTGAGATCACGGAGTCTAGGTGTTCGTGGAAAATTTGACTTCATATCATATACATATTCATTCCATACGTTTGAAGTGGATGGAGGGTGGCTTCAATCATCATGGCTACATGGTCTTCAAAGAGAGATGAGGAAGAGGAGTGAATGAGGAACTTCAAAGGGTTTCAGCACGCACTCTCACATCCGTACACACGTAGCAAACGGATACGTGCACACACACACTCGCAGCCTCTACTATGTTTACTTATGAATGTCTGTAACCAAAGGGCTCGTGAGAAAGAACAACAAGCTGCTGCACAGGAGAAATGCTGTTCAGTAACTTTATTCACCTCAAACATTTAAAAGCTGTGCCAAACAGAACTGGTGATATATTATCTGTGTCAGCCAAACAGCAGCTGGTTCTTTACACAATCCAAGTTGTCTCCTTAACAGTTCATTTGAGTCCCGGCTCGCAATCAACATTAAGAAGAAGAATAGTAAGGCTCTTCTGAATGTTGCCACAACACACCTTGTGGCTGTCAGGGATTCTTTGGACTGGTGAGTTGCAAGTTGAACTATTTGGAAGACCTGTTAAACATGGTGTTAGCAGTGTTATGCTGTGGGGATGCTTTGCTGCTTCAGCGCCATGGGGGCGGCTCCCCTTCCTGGCCTCTACCAGAAAATCCAGAAGGAGAATGTCAGCTCACCAGTCTGTGAGCTGAAGATGAAGCACAACTGGGGCATGCATACAAGACAATATTTTCAAACAGAGGAGGCTCAAGAGGAATAAAACCTACATTTCGGAGTGACCCAATCAAGTCTGGACTGAACCCCATTTAGATGCTGTGGTGGCACGTGAAACAAGCAGTTCTCACAAACCCTCTAAAGTGGCTACAGGAAAGCAGTTCTACATAGATGTATGCACCAAAATTCTGTGAGAGTGATGATCTCCAGGTACTGGAAGTGTTGGGTTGTAGTTGTTGTCATTAAAAGTAACACAGCTGGGTCCAGAGGGGAGCAAATATTTTTACACCTGGTTATTTTGGTATTGGATAACCTTTTTAGCTATATTATAATTTGAAACTTAATTTTGTGTTTTCTAAGTTTAACTTGTGTTGTGTGTAACATTCTGTGTGGATCCATACATCCACACATGAGATACACAAAAATATAGATGAAATCATGAAGGGGGTCAGTATACTTCTTTCACAGCACGTCTAATGTACTCAGATGTTACATCCTCCGTTTCGCACATCAGAATACAGAAACTCCACAACTTCTACATAATCAAAAGATTAATCTCCTCATCATTTGTATTAATGAATTAACTATTTTTTAAACATGTAGCTTGAAATCTGCCCGCTCTTGGCTTGATGAGCAGCTCTACTGAGGACAGCCATGTGAAGGGGCGTTCACTTTGTCTTTGGATGTACAGTTAAAACTACTAGTGCTGATGTCTCTCCCTCCATATGAGACACATGCCTCAAGCCAAAACAGCCTTTCATCCTCCCAGTGCCATGAATTATTGATGATCAGAACAGAGAGACACACTGAAACACACACTGTGTTTCCCAGTGTGGTGGCTGGTTGGCTGTATGAACGTGTGTAAGAATGCAGGTCTGTGAATGTCTGTCTGTGTGTGTGTGTGTGTGTGCGTGTGGTATCCGTGACTAAACAGGTGGGCTGGATTCTCTCCGTAATTAGCTATGTAAATTGTCAGAAGGCCAATCAAGACGCGGATGATGACAGTGAAACAGCCATTGGCTCATGCCCTCTGCTATCATCAACCTCTGTCACCAAGTACCATGTCTCCAGTGTATGTGTGTGCTATTTGTTTCATTTCATGTGTGTGATGCCATCATTTCATGCATTTAATGATGCAACACTTGTGTTTACAATGAACCCTGAAGCCTCCATCGACACACAGCAAACTTCTTCAGAGAGCTCACTTGTACAATGTTTACTCACATTCACAGTCTCCCCCTCAACAAGCAGCAAGCATATGAACAACAAGCCGACAGAACACTTTGACGAGCAGCGCAGGATGGCTCAGGGGCCATTTCCATCACATGAAATAAATAAATCAAGCATCATCATTTTAATTGGCTTATGCATTTTATGTTGAAAATTGCAGGTGAAATTGCAGAAGTACATGTCTAGTAATTGGTAGAGATTATTTCAGCAAGAGAAATTAGCTTTTGAAAATGTCTCTTAGATCAATAAGCAGCTTTTCTCATGTCAGAGAAACATCATACATGCAGTGTGTTCGGAAAGTGTTCCTACACCTTTCCATTGTTCCCCTTTTATTATGTTGCAGCCCTATGATGAAATTGTTTGAATTAATTGTATCCTTCATCAATCTCCATTCCATTTCCCATCATAACGAAGCAAAAACAGAATTTTATTTGTCTGCAGGCTATTAAATAAGAAAAACTGAAATCATCATATTGACATAAGTATTCAGACCCTTTCCATGACTCTTTAAATTTTATTCTGGTGACACCTATTTTCTCGATCAACTTTGAGATGTTTCTACAGAAGGGGCCACTAGTGGTTATATCAGCTGGTTGGACATGACCTGGAGACACAAGCCTGTCCATATGAGGTCACACTGCGAACGATGCATATCAGATCAAAAATCAAGTTATTAGGTCAAAGGAAGTGCCTGCAGGGCTCAGATACAGATCTGGGTCAAGGCACAGATCTGACGGAAGGCTCCAAAAAAATGTACTTCATTGGAGGTTCCCATGAGCCCAGTGGCCCACATGATTTTTAAATGGAAGAAGTAAAGAAATACTTGGATTCTTCCTGGAGCTGGTAGTCCAGCCAAACCTAGCAATCAGAAGGGAGAAGGGTCTTGTTAAGAGAGGTGAACAAGAACCTGATGGTCACTGTAGCTGAGCTCAAGAGATTCTAAGTGAAGATGGGATAAACTTGAAGAAGGTCAAACATCACTGTAGCACTTCACCAATCTGGGCTTCACAGCAGAGTGATAAGAAGGAAGCCTCTCCTCAGTGAAAGAGACAGGAAAAGTCTGCTTGAAGTTTACAGAAAAGCACCCAAAGGACTATCCAACTGTGAGAAACGCGTTTATCTGGTCGATTGAACTTTTTTGGCCTCAATTCTAAGTTGGCCTCAATTCTAGCAACACTTATCACCTGCCCAACTTTGAGGAAACGGTGGTGGCAGCATCATGTGGTGGGGGTATTTTTCAATAGCAGAAACAGGGAGACTATGAGAGTTGTGAGAAAGCGGAATGGAGCAAAGTACAGACATATACTTAATGAAAACCAGAGACCAGGGACCTCAGACTGGGCCAAAGGTCCGCCATCCAATAAGCACACAGTCAAGACAAGGCAGAACCGGCTCAGACACAACTCCGCGAATCTCCTATCTTCTTACCCCTTTTCCACCAAAAATAACCTGGTGCTAGTTCAGTGCTGGTGCTAGTGTCAGTGCTTAGTCGGTTCAACTCGGGCACTTTGTAAGAACCTGTTTACTATTCCATTGGCAATGAGCCAAGTCAGAGCCACGCCATTACGTCACAATATAATTATAATAATAATAATACATTTAATTTATAATGCACTTTACATTTGGATCAAATCTCAAAGTGCTACAAAGTAAAAGCAGATAAAAGCATCAATAAAAGATAAAATAATAGGATATGCAGAGAAGAATAGTGGATAATCCCCAAATCCAGGTGTGCAAAACTTCTCCCGAGAAGATTGGAAGCATTAATTGATGCTACAGGTTCTTCATCTAAGCACTGAGCCAACAGTCTGGATACTTCTGGATATTTCTTAATCACTTTGTGAATGCACTGTATGTGTGGCAACTTAATGTTCATTCATTCATAATCTGTAACAGCTTGCGAGGGCTGAAGTCTATCCCAGCTGAAATTGGGCCAGAGATGGGATACACTCTGGACGACAGACGACAGACAACCATTTAAAAAAAAAGCAGTAAATATACTCCTTTTTAGAATTTGACACAGGGTATTGATCAGCAATTATTTACTAATTCCAACAGGAATAACTCATGATTCGCTCCCCAGACTCACGGGAAGTAAAACTTCAGAGATGTCCAGCCACATTGATTTTCTTCCTGGATGTACATCTAAAGTTGCCATGATATGGATTTTGCTGTGAAGTGATTTTTTAACAGCACAACTTGTTGTTTGCTTTTTGAGAATAATCACTAAACAATTACCATGTTCTAATAATTTGTATGGAAAGTGATGTTTGTTCAACATTGTGCTACAACCCAGTTATTCCTCCTTCAACACATCGGCACAATATAATTCAATTGAGAGAAATACACAGTCCCACACAAGTCAAGCACAACCTTCAGAGAATAGCAAAATAAACCTCCTCTCTCTGACTCGGCTCGCAGGTTTTTTTGCCGAGCCTGTGGGAATGTGCAGTACATTGATGTTTCTGATGAAGAGCACTGAGCTCCATTGATCCGCTGGGATGAGAGTGAGCTGTCAAACACAATCAGGCAAGTCAAAGACCCACTTTCAGGCCTGTGCTCAATGAAACTGTGGGGGAACGTGGAAGAGCAGATAATCCTCCCAAGGCAAACACTACAGGGAGGAGACTCACACGCAGACACAACTTTGATGCCTTCACAGGGTTTATTTGTTCAATGAAGAAACATTAAACAAATAAAACTACGGGGATAGGATGTGTCAGACATTGCAAGACCAGAGAATGACTTAATAAGCATAATAATAATGCAGGAATTCTTCATTACTTCTGTTTGACAGAAAGGATGACTTTTAAATTAGATGCAAGTGTTGCTGTTGATCATATTATTGACTCTGATGGGAGCCTTTTTTCCAGTTCCAATGAGGGTTGGGGTTGAAATATTTGATGATATTATATAATATTGTGAAGTGAGACTAGATACCATCCTGACAGATCTCAAAATTGTTGTGTTTCTTGCATGTTGAACATTATCTAATGTTGCATATAAAGGCTTAGAATTAGGTTTCATGCATATATGACCTTAGAAATCACTTAAATTTACACACTGCCACTATAACCTAGTGCAATTGAACAGCGTTAAAACCGGAGCAGTTGTAATGACAACAACTTTT
The DNA here is from genome assembly GCA_009660295.1 of Lophius piscatorius. Lineage (NCBI taxonomy): Eukaryota > Metazoa > Chordata > Actinopteri > Lophiiformes > Lophiidae > Lophius > Lophius piscatorius. The sequence continues at coordinate 21,132 of VRLP01003058.1, forward strand.
CTATTGCCACCTCTCCAAAACAGTTATAAACTCCATGAAGGTGGGGCTTACTGTATTATCGAATTGTTGGGTACGACTTTTTCAGCTAAGTGTAAAATATATTGACAAGGGAGTGTCACGAGTAGTCTTGATTTTTTCTAAACAAATATCTGTGTTTTTTAAATTCATGATTATCATTTGATAATCTTCAGATAGTCAAAAGTAGATAGTTTGATAGTCTTTACTACTGAAAGTCACTTGCTACTTCTTGATGACATAGAAATTAGTTCACAGGATAGACGAAGTTGTAAAACCTCAAGGAAGACATGGTGTTATTAAGTGTTTAAAATGGTGAGAAGGTAATCTGACTACAGTACCCTCGACAGAACAAAGAATTCTGTAAACATAAATAAAACCATGAATACAAATAAACACATTTCCCAGGCAGATGTGAGAATTCTGGAAGATTTTGAAGGACTCCTCCGGATGTTTGCTAGCACAAAGACACATCTGATGCTCTGAGGAAAACAACTTTGCTTAAATATCCCAAAGCTGAATAATCTGACACCAGTATCACAATCTGTCTTTGACACTGCATCCACAACAGTAAAGCACACTTGCAATTATAGTGATCTTGTAACTCCCTGCTAATACTGCACATGGCACAGGGAGGGCACTTTTAATCAGTCAATGTTGCAACTGGAGAATAATCTTACAAGCCTGTGTCGTCACAGGCTGGTGAAAGGGGAGCAAATCTCCCACTTTGCATGGACTTAAAAAAGATTATGAAGCACCGAAAATGCAATGCATCAGTCAAAGTGTTTCCATCACAACCTGTTTTTATAACATCCATACACTTTCTGTAAAGTATGTAAAGGTTAAAACTCACAGTAGCATGCAAGTACCAAAATAAGTATGTTGTATTTAATGGATTGGGATTGTCAATTGTTATCAATGCGATTTAATGACTGGGAAATAAAGATAACCAGAAATCAGAATTGTAGTGATGAGATTTGAAAAATCTGAAAGGGTATTACCTGAAAAGGTATACATATAGTACTTTGGAAAGCAAAATGAGCAAAAATGCACAGGATGACGAATTGAGCATGTGTATAGGGAGTTACAGAACAGGAAACTCTAAACAATGGGTAGTGGTTAATGTAATGAAAGAAAAAGTTAGGTCCCTGAAAGTTGGCCCTCAGCAGCGGATAGAATGGAGCTGCATGTGGTTTGACACGCATTTGATCAAAGTTGTCTTGGCAAGAGTAGACTGGTTATTGCTGGAGCCCAAATGTATGTCCTATTTTTAATCGACCTTCTAGATGATGCTAATTATCAAGAATTTCAGCAATGCAAACTGAACACATACGTTTCAAAATAAGGCATAAACAAATTCTATGAATGTGCAAATGGTAACAACAAGTAAAACTATCATAAAGACCGAATGTGTTACTCATTTCAGTAGGAATTTTGATTATTTTAAACCTGTAGTCAGATTTGTGATGTGATATGATTTGAATAAATTAAAATAGGCCTATACGTGATTTTCAGCGTAAAGAGTTTTATTATTTATAGCTTATAGCGGCAAAAATACCACAGTATATTAAAATACTTATAGTATATTGATAACAGTGAGGTTTCGTACTGAAGAAAAAAATGTTTCCTGCCATTTACTTACAAAACAAGTTTTTAACAATTCAGAAGAAATCTCATTTAAGCATGTATGGAAGCATCACTCACCTTGCAGCGACGCGATGGGAGCTTAGTTGTGTGTTTTTTGAGTGATCTGCAGAGAGTGCAGGAGTTGCGTCTTGTCCTAGAACCAATAGGTATATCGATGACTTGACATAATTCAGATAAAGGTAGTAAATTAATAATCAGACAAGTGCTCTAAGTTATCCGGTGCAGACCTTGACATTAAATCCCCCTGGCGCTTTAAGTGATAGAAAATAGCTTTTGCTTTGCAGGTCTGCTGGATTAGGATTGGCTACAATCACCCAATAATATTTTTTCTGAACCAATAGGATCAGTGAATGGTTATGTTTAGTTGTGCGCTTGTTTAATAATAGAACGTTGTCCGGTATACGATGGACATCACATGAATAATCTCCCGCTCGGCGGTGCTACCTATTAAGTCAAAACAAGCACAACTAGTGTCCATTGAACGGCATGCTCCGTACAATGGTTTATGGGAAATGTAGTTTATAAGACATACGGTTACCCTCTCTGTCATTGACACACGCACCGCTCTAAAACTACACCTCCGCCATTTGTAATAGGACGAGAGCCACTTGCATCAGCGTGTTGTCGGCAGTCATTGGCAAAGTTTGCTCCAGTTCCTGCGTTTCGTGTTAGAAAGTAAAAATACTAACACCATTATTAACCTGGTTAACAGTCCAAACATAGCGTATTAGTGACCAGCGACCAAATGAAGCTCTTCCTAAGTGAAGGCAATCCGCATTGCCTGAAGGTGTTGGTTGCCTTGGAAGTGACTGGAGTGAAATGTGACGTTCAGTTTGTCAACCACGAAGGTAAGAGAGCCTGGTTAGCCTAACTTCTGTCAATGAGTCTAACTACAGTGGAGTGTAATAACAGCTGCCGTTTGCTTATAGCTGCGCTAGCTAGTCTATTAACGTTTGATATGAGTCTTGAGCTGTGCCTTACAGTTGAGCGTGACTAGTTAGGGTTAGCTGTAGCATGTTCATATGACAGCTATCTGTCAGTGTCAGTTACCGATGAGTGGAGTGACCAAGCCACCTGTGTCTGCATCTGGGAAGCAGCTAGAAAACCCTTACTGCACATGCCTGCATTGTTTGTCTTGTTTTAGTCATGTTTGTGCATGCAGCATCATGTAAACTTTGTTTAGCTTTTCTTTTTTTATCTATACAGCATACCACACTGCAGCTACACCTTGATGCCTTGAACAGTCCACTCTTATCCTCATTAGGTTATATTGATGTATTAAAAACATCTGTGTTTAAAAAGAGTTCTGGCGATCTGGAGTTCTGAAATAAAAAAAAAATCTGATCTGGTGTTCAGTGTCACCCTGCCACATCACCGATCCCACAAAAAAATTGGATGAATAAATCCATCCTACACGATGGCTAAATGTTTTTGCATTAATCTAAAAAAAAAAAAAATTTTTAAATAGAAGATAGATAGACTGACTGATGCTGTATTAATGCCGACGCAAAAACAGAGTTCAATATGTGAAAACGCAAAAAAGAGTTTGAACGGACATTTCAAATTATAAAAAAAATAAATTGAAATAAAATAAATAAACAAATCTGAAAGTGGCTAACAGCAGAGAGAACCCAGTCCAGTTGATGACACACAAATCTACATGAAAACTGACACAGGTTCCTCTGCAGCTTCTCCATCCTCATCACCATCATCATCTCCCCTGTCAGCTCTCCGTGCCTGTCTGGAGGAGATGAGGGTGTGGATGAAAAACAACTTTCTCCAGTTGAACAGCTCCGAAACCGAAATAATTTCAATTGGCACCCAGTCATCCTCCATAACCAGCATTACCTTCTCTGGTCACGACATTCCCCTCTCCTCATCTGTCCCCAACCCCGGTGTAAGATTCGACCTTCAACTCACTTTTGAATCCCACATCAAACACATCTGCAAGATCTTTCTTCACCATCTCAGAAATATTTCCAAGATCCGTTCTTCACTCAAGTTAAGTGATGCTGAAAAGCTGGTCCACACGTTTGTCTCCTCCAGACTGGATTACTGTAACGCCCTTCTCATCGGGATCCCTGATAAAAGTCTTCAAAGACTACAGTATGTTCAAAACAGTGCTGCAAGGATCCTGATGAGAGTGCGTGAACACGAACACATCACCCCCGTTCTTCATTCCCTTCATTGGCTTCCAATCTCCACCAGGATTGATTATATGATCTCTCTCCTCACTCACCAGTGCATCCATGGCAATGTACCCCCCTACCTGTAAGAACTACTCACCCCACTGACCTCAACACGATCCCTCCGTTCTACCCACTCAAACATCCTCCTCCTACTCCAGACTAAGCTTAGCACTATGGGTGATTGGGCCTTCTGTTCTGCTGCCCCTCGTCTGTGGAATGCCCTCCCTGACCATCTGAGGGCTCCACAGACGACTGAGACTTTTAAAAAATGACTTAAGACTTTCCTTATTAGCAAAACCTCTAACTTTTAATCAACATTTCTGCTTTTTGCTCATATTTTTATATTATTATAATATTTGTATATTGATATTTTTATCTGCTTTTACCTTGTAGCACTTTGAGATTTGATCATAATATGAAGTGCATTATAAATAAAATATATTATTATAATTATTATTATTATTATGCTGTTCCAGAGTAGGAAGGATCTCCCAACATTATAACAGAAAATGCTCCAGTGTTCTTTTTCCTTATCAGATGAGAGACCCTGGGACAAAATAGCACCAGATGAAGGTCATGGTCTAGTCTTTATACGCTCAAGTATCTTTCATATGAAAAAGTTGGGAACCACTGACAATGCATCACTAGATTCTCAAACATCTTTAATAATGTACCCATTTTAATTAATTTTCAGCCAAGAAGCCCTTGATCAGCCTTAAATACATTATGTTGAAAAAATAGTTTACAAAGATAAACAACACTGCACTGTTCAGTCCATCAATTCATTAGTACTCTTAAGTGTAGAAAATGTATAAGAAAAATTTTCCCAATTGTATTGAGTACTAGAGCCATCATATCATCAAATGGTTTTGCTAATAGTGAAGTCAAAACATCTGTTAAATCATATTATTTGAATACATCCTGTTCATTCAACTTGTAATAATGGGTAGCAGCCCAGTTAGAGCAGTCACTCTCTTTATCTGGAACTACCAATGCTTGTGAAAGCAAGCCAAAAATACATAAAGAAGCTATGCGTATAAATAATACACTATACAATATGAGCTAACCCCTCCACAAGAAGTCAAAGAAAATAGCTAAGAGGGCCTCAAGCTGAGCTGAAACGACCAACCAAAAATGTTCTGTAAAATATTCCACTTCTGTTGAGAATAAATTGTAAAAGCCAGCTCTGCAATAGCATGATCTTTTTTTTTTGATGATTAAATAATCTATTGTAACACATACTTGATTAAAAAGTATGCCAATACTTTTGATTTGAATAAAACAGATTGCAATACTCCTGACACTGATAATGACAGCCACGCAGATTTGCTATAAAGCAAACCACAGTGTGTTTGAAAGACCATCCCCTGTTATGAACGGTGCACTGACAGACTGCATGGAGCGGTTTAAGTGTGGAGACAGAGGAATGATGGTCACATTTTAGCACTTTCAGATTTGATCCAAATGTAAAGTGCGTTATAAATTAAATGTATTATTATTATTATTATTTCATTGTGACCTGATAAATTTCACATTAAGAAGATCAAATCCTTGACCTTCCTTGGACCTTTGTCTTTTAATAACTTCAATTATTGAGGCTGAAAATTTGATCATGAGATTATCCTTGACAATACAGCATTACGTTCAGATACAATCAAGAAGTCCTGAGATGATCTGTCTCCAATGGACGTTTCATTTTATTCTTTTTATTTCCAAAGACATAGTCAGTCGTTTGAAAGAGGCTTTGCTGCTTGGATCAACATGTTTCAACCAGATGAAGAATCTGGTTAAACAACTTCTTGCAAACATGCTCATTTGCATAACAATCTAGTCTAATGTCAGCTATGTGTGTTTTATTTGGTTTGATCATAACACGCAATGTAATTATTTGTTTTTCCCAGAAAGGGTGGTACCCTTCCTCAGCCGTCCTGCGGTGCCAGCCCTTCTCCTGCCCAGTGGAGTACACCTTTTTAGCTCCAATGCCATCTGCAGGTCGGCAAACTAAAGTCCTAATACTCATAGTGCTGACGCCAAGTTGGCATGAATACAGGATTACTGGTTACTGTCTATATATAATTTTTCAGATTTCCAAAGTCTAATGTAACAGTAAACATTAAATCTATATAGTTAGATATCAGAAAACCAGGATTATTGTCACAAAAACTGTCTGCATGTCTATGTAGTTTATAAAATATGATCTAAAATAAGATTTTTTTGGTTGTTTTATTATGATTTCCTTTGATGCAATGTGTGTTCAGACACCTTTCTATCAGATCTGACATAGCATTCTATGGTAAGTTTTTCTCTTTTGTGGGATCATTACAAATGGCTATGCTTTTATTACCACTCACATTAATTGGCCTTGGGCAAACATGAACCTTCACCAATTGTCCTTCCTTAGACCACTTGAATAGGTACTAACCATTGCAGACCTGGACATGCTCTGACGCAGTCGTCTAGCTATCACAATTTTGGACTCCGTCAAAGTCATACTGATTCACTTAACCATCCTGCTTACGAAACATCAACTTCAAGGACAAAATGTTCACTTTCTGCCTAATATATCCCACCCACTGACAGGTGCCACAACATAATCGTGTTCCTTTTTTTTTGGCACGTAGGAGTAAAAAGTTTCATCTATTTTTCTCTAACTTCTGTTTCCCTTTTTTTTTTTTTTTTAACACATTAGATACATGTTTGAAATGAGTGGACAAGACATCAGTCAACTTTGCAATCAGTGGCTCGAATGGGAGACCACCGAGCTTCAGGTACGTCCAAATACAACCGACCTTTTCTTTTGGTAACCTGTCTTACTGTACCCAAGTGAAGTGGTGTGAAGCACAGTGCATGTATCATTGGCAGCGTCTAACCTACACAGTTTTCATGCTCACACCCTGTCCAAATGTTGTTTAGCAAATGCACTTGCGCCCTCTGATACAGTGCGCCCATGGGAATGATGTTCTTGAAATGAAGTGGGGTCATAGATGGCTCCTGGCTTTCTTCTGGAGGCAGAAAGCAACTGTGGCACTGACCAAAAGAAATGTTTTGTAAAGCATTTGTCTTTCTGTTTAATTGGCCGATCAGATTGTTAGGATCAGATCAGATTGTTAGGAATTAACCTAGAAGGTTAATTCTATGCATACACTAGTGAGGACTCTTAAATAAACTCCCAGTATATAACACCTTATTTTCCCCTCAGATTATACAAGGAGTTCTAAGGAATTGAACGGATTCACCCCAGTCTTAACTGCCTGGTCCAATGTTGTTTGATCAATGTTAATTAAATTGTTTTGTCTTATTTGCACAGCCTGCATTGCTGAAGGCCTTACACATGGCAGTGCTGCAAGGAAAAGGGTCAGAGGTGTCCAAAGTCCTCCAAGGGCCCCTAAACTACTTGGACCAAAGCTTGAGCATGGGGAACACACCATATTTAACTGGGGTACAACAATATGCTATCATTTAATTGTATTTTTAGCACTTCTTCTCTTTCAATGCTTGTTTATATGTTACTTCTTTATGATAAAGGCAAACATTCCCACTCTTTTTCGGCCTTTAAAGTTTATATAACATAAGATTTAGTCAAAAGTTCATAATGGCTTTACTTCTCCTCTTTGCCACATCAGGCTCCTGCAGCTAGTGAAGCACTCAAGTTAAAATTATATCTATCTGGAGAGGAGGTTGCTGAAGTTGCAAGTGTGCCTCCGCCATGGCAACAAATAATTAGTCTCAATCATATCTGTCATTTGTCTAGAAATAAGTTTTGTGTAGCCTATTATTGGCCTGGCCAGGAGGAACTCTTTACAGCTTAAGAAACACAGTGGTAAGTAGGAAGTACCAATAGTCCAGATATAAAGAGATGCACTCACACAAACCAGTCATGTTGAAATTAATCTTCCCGCTTACAGTATGTGTGAAGTCATTAGGGGGCAGCTGGGTAATTTTTTCTGTGTTTAGGACATTGTAAATAAGAACCATTTAGGTTTATTGTGGAGTAATTGAAAAGAAAACAGGGCAACTTCAACAATTTTGGATGTTAATACTGATAGTCACATGTTTTGTGTTACAGGAAGCTGTTTCTGTAGCTGATGTTGTTTTATGGGCCGCGCTGTACCCTGTTTTAGCTGACTCTTCACTAAAATTGGGTAAGAACTAATAAATGTTAAAATTCTTAATTGTCTACCCACCAAATAAAGGTTTTTTAAAGTGCGTTATAAATTAAATGTGTTATTATGTTTGCCAACAAATGCCTCTACGTTTTCCCTATTTGCATGTTTTTTCTTTACGTGCTTCCTGTATTTCATTTGTTGTTCTTCTGATCTCTATGTTTGAACCGTTCTTGCTGCAACCACTTGCTTTTTGTATTTCAGGTGAGCAAAAGTCAGTGAAGACTTGGTTTGACCGTGGAGCATTTATGCACAGTTTAGAGTCTGCTGCTCAGAAAGTGCTGCAAGGAAAAGGCCTGCAGGGCATGAAGAGCTACATGCAGAGGCAGCCTGCCCCTCAGACTAGCCAGTGCAGAGACACACAGCCATGCAACAGCAACCCTGCTGAGGTATCAGCCCGGATAACTTTTACCTATATAGACTTACAACTTTCTTTCTGGAACAGAAGGCTTTCAGAGGTTCTTCAGTACATATCTCAAATAGTTTCCCTGCCTCAGGAAACAAGTACGCCTTGTGAGGTTTCCAAGAAAATGTATTGTCTTTTTTATTTTCTTCATAGATGCCCAAACTACACTTCGTAAGACTCATGGATTGTCCCATATTTAGTTTCTCACTTTTTCCCACATTCTACTCTAGATTTTTTTGCTTGTGAAAAAAATTTAAGCAAAGCATTCTAATTATTGCAGTGCTTGAATTTGCCTAATTTTAACCAAGCTCGGGGCTCTCGTATAGCAGATACAGTCTTCATGTTAGATTTAACTTGGCTTCACACAAGATGAATTAAGAATATACAATATCTAGCATGTGAAGGTTACATCACTATTCTCTTTATTCTTCAATTCTTCTTTCTGTGAGCTTATTCTCAACACTTTCAAGATAGAGTCATGACATATGTATACTTGTATGTGACAAATTTAGTGTCATAACAGGCCCCAAGTATGTATGCAAATAAAGGAGGGACACCAAAGATTCATTTCAAATATCTATTTATGTACTTTAACTAAAAAAAGAAGAGATATGAATGGCAGAGATCAGTGGTATAATAGAGTAGATGTATGAGAAATGAAGGAACAAAGCAAAGCACACTGATAATTCCCCGAAAGGAATGAGTTGACATCCTTTATCACACTACATTCATGTGGTATGCAAAGTTGAGCAGTTCTTATCAAAAGGTGGAAGTTTTGATAAAGGACTTTATGAAGGACTCTATCAAGGACTTTATATATCACGCTCAAAAATAGAGTGTGCAACTAAATTTTTTTGAGTTACACACGTCCATATTTACTTATCTTTTTTTGCTTATTTAACATCCAAGGGTTAAATTGTGAAATGATCTTTGTGTGTCAACAAAGCCAATAAGTAACAATAAATGTTTATGTTACAGTGTTATCATTTCACTGCTATCAGTAGCAATAATAATTTTATTTGGTTCAAAATTTCGTAAATTTAAATGTTTTTTTATGAAAGTGCTGCAGAATTGCCCCCATGTTGATAAGTATTTAACTAATTAAATTTGATAAAAGGCATGAATTAAAAACAAATATATAATCCTGGACATAGGTCATCCTATAACTCAATGTATCTAATATTTAGGGTGAGGAAGGCGAACGTGTGGTGTCAGAAGAGGAGATGGAGGCAGCTACTCTGACCTGGAGTAAAGGCTTGAACCCCTGCCCTCCAGCTACAGACAGACAGCACCCCATGTAAGTCGTTAAAGTTTGACTTGCCTTCAAGACAGACAGAGTGACAGTATTGCATATATGTCATGTGTGTATTCAAGTTTGAAGATATAAATTAAAAGATTTTTAAATAAAACTTTTTGTTTTAGTTCCCTACAATTCAAATACAAATTATAACTGTATTAACAATTGAATTAATCGTCAAATCAAAAAACTAAGCTTTTAAAATGTGGAATGAAGAGGATGATTTTAGCAGTCCCACAGGCTGAGGAAAGAAGATGCTCAGTAGTCTGATTGTACAACAGCCGATAAGTGTTACTTTTGGCAGATGGCAGCAGGTGCATAGACTGTGGTTTGGGTGGGTTTTGTCTTTCGGTACCCTTGGGCTCTGCAAAGATACCTCCCTTCATCAATATCACAGATTATCAACAGGTGACGACAAATGATTTTCTGGGTTGTTTCCCATTATTTCCCATTCTAGGCCCTTCCAGTCCAGGGCTGTGCATAAATAGTTTTTTTCCAGCCAGAATGCATTCTATTGCTGCTCAGTAAAAGTTCAAACTTAGCCTCTTAAGGTTTCTTTTTAAAGTTAAATCACCCAGGATCATCTTCCTGTGGGACAGCCCCACACAATCACCCATCGTCATTTATTGTCTCCAGCAAAGCAATAAATTATTTTCAACAGAAATAGTACATGAGAAAGAATTGTAAAATAATCTTCTGTCTCAAGCAAAGTAGAAGGAATTGAGCTGCAATGTACAGAAATTTGATGGTAGGGATATAGACATTGTAGAATCTACCCAGGTTGAAACCCAGCTCTCTTTTTGTCAGCTTGCCACAGGAGGGGAAGCGAAACCTTCTTGTGACCAGCGCCCTGCCTTATGTCAACAACGTCCCCCACCTGGGGAACATCATTGGCTGTGTTCTCAGTGCTGACGTCTTCTGCAGGTAGGAATTTTGTCTTTTAATTCTGTCTACCTAGTTGAAAAAAAATTTGTGATTAGCACATTTTTTAAATGTTTACATGAGAGCATAAATGATCCTTTCCATACATAATGTGTCATTTTCCGTCTGTTATTCTATGTCTTTCTATCATCTATACCTCTCCCCCTCACCTGCCATACCCAATTAATGCTTCTCCTCTAAGGTACGGCCGTTTGCGTGACTGGAATGTGCTGTTTGTGTGTGGCACAGACGAGTATGGCACAGCTACAGAGAACAAGGCCAGAGAAGAGGGTCTGACGCCGCAACAAATCTGCGACAAGTACCATGTCATTCACTCCAACATCTACAAGTGGTTCCAGATTGACTTTGACTTCTTTGGAAGAACCACCACCGAGAAGCAGACAGAGTAAGTGAAAGCAGGGAGATGGCTTTCGAGATTTTTAAAGACATAAGCAGAAGTTTCCAAGATCAAGATGACCTGTTTTTCCTTCTATGACAGTGGGTTGCAAAATAAAATGAGATTTTGTGCTGGACTAGTCTCAATAAACATGAAATTATTTTCATTAGATAATTGTCAATAACAACATAAATGAATAAAAATGCGTAAACAGTAGGACAAAAGCAACGATTAACAATAGTTCTTCAGATAGTGGGTACAAGCCAGTAAGCCAGTCAGGAAAAGTCTCTGTTGGAATGGGTGATAATGTGTCCAGGCGTGTGTCAATCTGTGGCAGTATGTCTTATTTGGATAGAAAAAATTGTACTAGGATAGAAATAAATTAATTGTATCAAATAAACGTACCAAAAATAACTATAATAACAAACAAATTGAATCATTGCTGTCATTGTCATCATCGCCAACATCATAGTTAATTATACATATGCACCAACCAGCCACAACACTACAACCACCGACAAAGAAGTCAGAACCCGCCATGTTGCCACAATGGCACTGCCAGCGGGTGGGATTGACCCGGCAGCAATCAAACGTCATGTGAGCTTTAATGATCCCGGGCCACTACTGAGGTGATGTGGTCCTGATACTCCCTGGCCTCCGTATGAAAGAGTATATTTCAATACGATTACTAGGAAATTACGCAACACAGGATTACAGTAATCTTCCAGTAGATGCTGTTGTTTATGTCTGACCCTCTCAAGCATAAATTCTTCTTTGCCTAATCTCAGATTATTGAACATGATTTGGAAATGTAGGGTATTGTTTACATCTTTGATGGTTACCAACTAAACCAAATAAAATAACCTTTGTTAAAATGAATTATTTTCATTAGTTAATCAGATCAGCACATTGTTTGATACATACCGTTGAGTGAGCGACCACTTCATATTAATGTAGTAAGTTGTTATCAGTATTTATTCAAGAAATGTCACTTTTCACAACTTCATTTTACAGATAGTCATCTGGAAGGAGAGGCCTTAGCAGAATGTATTAAATACAAGTAAATGCTGCTTCCTCTGGCTGAATTGATCATTTTATGGTTGATGAGGTAAAGTCTGAATGTGAAATTAACAGATTAGTTCAAAATGATAGATTATTGCTCACAATTTAAACAATGAAAGCCATGTTGTCCTCCTGGTTTGTTTTCTTACCTCCTTACAGTATTTTAGCTATAGAAAACAAAACAGATGTACTTTTCCTGAGTGAGGAGGAGAATGTAATTCATCAGCATGTATGTACATAGGAAAGGATTACATGGATAAAGTATTTTATTTTGCACCCTTTGCTTTAATAGAGTGAAACATAAAAGGCACCAAACACCATGAACCAGAACCCTGTTCTTTGAAATGAAAACAGCCCACAGATTAAAGACTTTTGACTTGATTCATGAGAAGTGCTTTGGATGTTCAGTCTGGTATTATAGATTTACTATCCACCAAGAAAGATTACAATGATCATTGTTGTTTGTTTTTTTTGTATCGTATTATTTCGTATTTTCTCATCATATCGATAAGACAAACCCCCTTCCTTTCATTGTCTTTCCTAATCTGTTTCTCTGGATCAATGATGCAGTAGGATCTATAAGGTTTACATCACATTACATTTCTTTTTCACTACACAACCATCAGTTTTCTCATTCCTCTTTAATCCAAGTCAAAGGCCATCCTGCATTCTTTAAATCATTCTTATTTTCAATGTCCTTTGTCATCCTTTCAGGATAGCGCAGAATATTTTTTGGCGACTCCATGAGCATGGTTTCTTAGTGGAAGACACAGTGGAGCAACTGCGTTGTGAAAACTGCCAACGTTTCCTTGCTGACCGCTTCGTAGAAGGAACCTGTCCTCACTGCATCTACCCAGAGGCACGCGGTGACCAGTGTGACAAATGCGGGCGGCTTATCAATGCTGTGGAGCTCAGGGTGAGTTTAAAGGAGGAAGTTGATTTTCAAAATACGAGAAGAGGAAAATGAGAAATATATTGTGATTATTGACTTGTTTTGATTATTTAAAAGCAGTGATATTAGGGCCATAGTATTTATTCTTTGTATGTATTGAAGCCAAAATAACATCACTATGTGTAATTAGTACATTTTTATCCATAAACACTTTTAATTTGGAGGTTTCTACAACCACCTTTCAGTATTATTTATTATTTTTTTTTATTTTTTTTTCTGTCCTGGTACATTTGCAATGGATGGATTTAAAATTAATTTAAAAAAAACTTTTCTAATAACAGTTAATATCATATTAAATTCATCTTTCCTTGTTTGCTTATTATTGTTCCCTTCCAGGATCCCCAGTGTAAGGTCTGCAAGCAGACTCCAGTCATCCGCTCCTCCAAACATCTGTTCCTGGACCTGCCCAAGGTTTATTCTTAGTGCGCATGTCTGGATAGTCATTCCACAGCTGAGACTTTTTTTGTAACAGGGATTGAGGCAGAGACAGGATTGGTTGTTGAGAAAGCAAAAATATGAAGTGTAAAGAATTCAAAGTCAGACAGCTTGTGGAGTGATATTATCACTGTTGTAATTCCACAATTTACACTTTCTGGAGCTGCGGTCTCGTGTTAAGACATTTGGCTGTTGTTAACATCATTTTAATTCTCTTGCTTCCTCTCATGCAGCTTGAGACTCAGTTAGAGCAGTGGCTAAATAAGTCCACCAGCACAGGAGACTGGACAGCAAATGCCAAACAAATCACTCGCTCCTGGCTGCGGGATGGACTCAAACCTCGGTGCATCACCAGGGACCTGAAGTGGGGTACACCTGTACCTCATCCTGACTTTAAGGAGAAGGTTTGTTCTTGTCCTCCACACTCGCATGCAAACTTTTCCATTTGACAATTATGTTTTTCGATTATAGTATATTATACAAGACAAAAGAATCACCCACCACTGTTTTTCCACATTTATTGAAGCATAAGATAGTTTGCTAATTAAATACTCAACATGACTATGCCCTTCAGTAACAAATTATATAGAGGCTGATTGTTCTCCAGAGTTTCCCAGTTAATTCTGGAGTTTCTTTGGTAGACTCCCCGGGTCTGAGACTGGAGGAAATAAGACTGAATTCACATCCATGATGCTAATCAACAATCACATCCAAGTCCATTGTCCATTTTATACACTCTTATGTCCTGTTTTAATGATGAATCATTTTGCTGAGCAAGCCTTCCAAATTTCATCTTATGTCTCCTCAGGTGTTCTATGTGTGGTTTGACGCTCCCATTGGTTATCTCTCCATTACTGCCAATTACACCGACAAATGGGAGAAGTGGTGGAAAAATCCTCATCAGGTAACACATGCACCCCACCACCAAGATGTTACGTGTTGAGCAGAGTACTGGTGCAAATGCTTTGCACAGATTTTGTCCATTTTACAGCACAAGATGGGTCTGATTGATTTTTTCATTGCTCCATCCTTTCTTCAGGGCTCCACATTAGAACTTGGTGTAATTCTTAGCTTCATATAACCATAATGTGAAATGGATGAAAAGTACAACCCCTTTATTGTGATTAAAACACACATTCATTTTCATACAATGTACACACTGCATAATGTGTTGAAGACATAATAGCTCCCTTCCTAGATTCCTCACTCTCGGATAAAAAACCCTAGACGCAAAACGGTTTACCGTACATATTCTAATTTTTTTTGTTGTCATGATTGGTTTACCATACGTATTCTATTTTTTTTTTTTTGTCATGATTGGTTTACCATACGTATTCTTTTATTTATGTTGTCCGTGTTGCTCTCATCACCTTTACTTAGTCCAGCTGGAGAACATTTGCTAGATACGTAGTTAGTTAATTTACATATAGACTTAATAATTGATATCATGTTCTTGAAAAATCTAAAGAAGAATTAGGCTTGATATACATTTCCCACTCACTGACTTATCTCCATCTTAAATCCCAGGATTGAGCTCCTGCTATGCCCTGTGTGTGATGGCCTGTATATGCAGAGAGAGAGAGAGATAGAGAGATGGGGGTTGGGGCGAGCTGATAAGATGTCTTTGAACTGGATGATCTCATGATGATCTAATATGATGTCATCCCAACAGTGCAGTGTTATTTTTCTGCCATTAGGTGGAGCTGTACAACTTCATGGCCAAAGACAATGTGCCATTCCACAGCGTGGTATTCCCCTGCTCCCTACTGGGAGCTCAAGACAACTACACTTTGGTCCGCCACCTCATTGCCACTGGTAAGATGGACATATTTCCCAAATTGATTTATATGTTATATGGATTTATAAAATATTTTTTGCTGTAATTTCCCTTCCACAGAATATTTGAATTATGAGGACACTAAGTTCTCCAAGAGCCGTGGTGTGGGTGTTTTTGGAGACATGGCAAGGGACACTGACATCCCGGCTGATGTGTGGCGGTTCTACCTCCTGTACATGCGTCCAGAGGGGCAAGATTCAGCCTTCTCCTGGGCTGACATGGCTACTAAGAACAACTCTGAGTTGCTCAACAACTTGGGCAACTTCATCAACAGGTGGGAAATAAATACATACCGTATGAAATAAATTTGAGGAATAACTATATTTGATTCTGTCAGTGAGAAAGTCATACAACAGAATTTCCCTTCTGACTCTTAACAAGCTAACCTTTATCAATATAAGTTCCCCTGCTATCTGATTCTGTGAGACTTTCTATCTGTCTTTTCCCTTTTAATTGTTTTCGATCTGTACAGACCAGACACCTGTTGAATATCAACAGGACAGTTTACCACAAGTTTCTAAATTTTTTTTATATTAAAGGCTTCATACAAAAAGTAATCACAATAAAACTGTCATGGAGTCCAATTAGCAACTAAGTTTTCACATCATTGTACTCATTGAAACACATACAAGAGGCTCACCCTAGTTTTCTAAATTTGTTTGGGATGGCGTAATTTAGCCCCAATTACATTGCCTCAAATGATTTTTAAAAGATCAGGGATTAAATCCCACATCAAAGGTTTTTCTCAGCAGCTTTTTTAAAGTACCTTGATCTTCAGAAATGGTCTTGAGCAGCAACATTGGGTCCTAATTGGCTGAAGAGTATCTTGTAGATGGCATCCAGCCTCAGGTGCTGGAGGTAAAATGTATTCTGCCTCAGAAAAGAAATTCTGTCCTCGCCTGGATCTAGTTACATCACTACATCATTAGCAAATGTGTGTCCATTCTATGGAGCTTTTTCACATTCATTATTTGAAACACTGACTGTGAGAATTTCAGCTGGATAAATGTCATAGCTTAAATTGTGACTCAGAAAATCTTACTTTATTTATTGGAATAGTTTAGTATTTGTGATAGGACAAAAGTATATTTTTCCCAGATTAAAAAAACTCAGGCACTGGCCTTTATAATATAGCACACACAATGTTTATTCTTATTTAAAAGATTCACTGTTGATCGTAAACTTGATGTTCATGTCAAAGCCATAGGGCTCGGTAGTACACCCACTGAGGCAGAGAGATGTGTATAATATAAAATGGTCTCTTGCATCATACTTGACAAAAATCTATCGCACTAAAAAAATGCCACTGCTGCTTCAGACCCAGCTTCAACATGTTGGTGATAAAGGAGCTGTGAGGTTGGTTCGATGCAGCTAACCGTTTTGTTCTTTTACATCAGTGGGGCATTTTATGACAACTGGCAGCAGAATCTATAATTCATAAATAATCAGTAAGTCAAGTAGCTTACCCTTTTTCTCGTATTACTGTCTTTCATAGTTTCTCTTGCTACATTTCTCTCTCTGTTCCCACATTTTCCCTCCGACCATCCCCCATCTGTCTCATGAAAACTGCCGTCTCCTTCTCTCGTCCAGAGCCGGCATGTTTGTCACCAAGTTCTTTGAAGGCGCTGTGCCAGCCATGGACCTCCAGCAGGAAGATAAGAAGCTGTTGGCTCTGGTGGGCTGGGAGCTGCAGCAGTACATCCAGCTCATGGACAAAGTCAAGTAAGAATATCTAAGTCTCGCACCTGTCAATGGGTCTATTTAGGGATGTATGTCTGAAAAAGTCCCCTCTGTAATTTGTTTAATTCACTATATTTTTCAATTGGATAGATTTAAGTTTTAAATTACTGTCATTCGATTGGTAATTGTATCATATTCACAGTAAAGGGAGAACAAACCAGCGGATGAATCCATATTCTGTATAATGGTGTATTCTTTTTAGATTAAACTTGGTCTGCCATGATAAAATCTTCTCTCAAATGTTCCACCAGAATCCGGGATTCCCTTAGACATATCCTCAACATCTCTCGCCATGGCAACCAGTACATTCAGGTCAATGAACCCTGGAAGAAGATCAAAGGAGGAGATATGGAGAGGTGAGACGGCCACGACCAACTTAACATAACATATAGCCCCGTAGTTTCACACAAGGCACAAACATCGCTGCATTGTCATTTTATTCCAAAAACATGGAAGGAAAAGAAAGACTCCTTCATTCAGTCATGTACATCTGAAGTCAAAAGGTCATTCGATCAACAGAGCTCGATTTCATGAAATAATTTCTTACATTATATTTTTATTTTTCTAGGCAGCCAATTAATGTAGTGTAAATAAGATGTCCGTGGATGGTAAGACGGAGCAGAAGATTGAGATTCATGATGTGTCTGACTGTCCCATCGCCGTCTCCCCTCAGGCAGCGTGCAGGCACGGTGACTGGCGTGTCAGTGAATATTGCCTGCTTGCTGTCAGTAATGCTGTTTCCATACATGCCAACGGTCAGTCAAACCATCAGGGATCAACTCAACGCTCCTCAGTCTTGCATCAATACCATGATGCAAGGCACGGGCACCTTTGTTTGCGCCCTGAGGGCCGGCCACCGCATTGGCACGGTGAGTACTACCTGGAATCTTATGCAAAGTTCATATATGTGCCGACACACAAACTTGTTAACCTGCTTCATGTTGACGAGGGGTGATACAATGAGGATGCAACTATCTGTCAATATTTCAGTTTTCTGCAGGGCATTATAGTCATGTCAACATGGACATGCAGACAGTGTTTCGAGGCTTCAGCCTTTCCTTGAGCAAAATTCTCTCAGGTAACTTGTTCCTTCAGGCATAATTGTTGTGACCTGCCTTGCAGCCTGCCAACACTGCTTTCGTGGTGCCCAGGATTCATAAGTGAGGTCTCTTGGCAAGCACAGGCTCACTGAACTATTCTAATTTCACAATGATTTTGAGATCATGATGGAAAATCTAGAAATTTTTCATACATAGAACTTACCCACTTGCATAATCATCTTTGTTTAAAGAGGAGCAACGAGCCTCCAGTTTACTTTTCCAGCTACACTGGCCTTGGGCTGGTTCCACAATTATAACATTTTTAAATATTCCTGCCTATATTAAGCCTGTACTTTTATGAATTTCTACTTTTTGTTCCGTTTGTGAACTAGTTTTATTTTATTTCCAGGTCAGTCCATTGTTCCAGAAACTGGAGGTGGACCAGATAGAGTCTTTGAAGAAAAGATTCGGTGGACAGCAGGTATTTGATGTTTATGATGCCTAATGGTCTGTGCATAGATTCAGTTAGACCCTGTGTTAATATAGGTTGACTTTTCACTATGAATAATGAAATAAAAAAGAATTGATGATGCAGAGCCACTCTCTGTCAGACTGCTGCCATGAATCAGAAATTGTATTTAAGACTTATCTTTTTGAAGCGTGATGCAGAGCAAATACACTATGAATGTTTAAATTATTCATTAAACAATCCATCATATAGATAAAAAATAATCCTCTAAAAATTCATCCACTGCCTTCCAGCCAGAAGATGAACCATCTACAAATAAAGTATCAAGTGATATCCGTGTGAGGAGTCCCAGTGTGTCAATGAGGACTCCAACGTAGTGATTTTATTCATCCTCGTGTGTCAGTCATTCACTGTCCATTCACACTTCTTACTCGTTTAGTCCCACCGACGTTTGATGGATGTGTGCCATTGTCTAACCTTAAGTTAATAAATCCTACAAACATCAAAATTCAAAAGTGATTTGTCCGTTTCCTCCCTCAGACGACAGCTCAGAAGGCTGCCGACACTAAGCCCGCTGCTGTGCCAGTTCCTAACGCCGAGGCGCCGACGGTAAACGCTGTGGATCCAGAGAAAGCAAAGCTACTCGCAAAGTCTGTGGCTGAGCAGGTGAGACCAGAGGCAACTCCTTGTCTCATCAACTGTAAAATATCTTTCTCCAGATTTAGTTTTTCAACATCATTTTTGATTTAATTGTTTTGCCTTACTCCTCTTGTAAAAAAATAAATAACGCGACGTATGTCATCTCCCGCAAAGGAGCGAAATCGGTTTTAAAAAATCTGAAAAGTACCGCTTGTTGAAGCAAACGCTCAAATGTAAAAAATATATTAAATTAGTACGTATTTATAGAATTATCTGTTACCTCTTGAGCTGTAATTAATTGATCGAAATTTTAACTGACGATTCAATTTTCACGAACCGCCTTAGTTAATAGTGCGATCTTTGACAAGAAAGCTGCAAAGAATTTGTCCAAATGAGTCTGAGAAATCTATTAAAACCTGTCCTTTCATTTAACACAGGGGGAAAAAGTGCGAGCACTCAAAGCCCAAAAAGCAGAGAAAGCTGTGATCACAGCAGAGGTTGCCAAACTGCTGGACCTGAAGATACAGCTGGCACTAGCAGAAGGGAATAGCCCGGCACCTGCACCTCAGAAGGGCAAGAAGAAGTGAGGTGGAAAAAAGTGAACGCAAACGGAGAGAGAGGAATGGTTTGAGGGATGATAGTGGGGGCAAGATTTACACTAAGAGATGAGGGTACTAGCTCAGGGCAGTGCCAAGACACGATCTAAGACAATGGGGTTTTGGCACTGAGGACTAATGAAATGCAGGATAGACCGACGGGGAAGCAGAAACGCAAGAGAGAGTCAAATGAATACAGCTACATAATAGAGGGATTTTTCCAAATCCCTACACCAAAAGAAACTGATTTTAGATTCTCCCTCTGATAAAGTCAGCATACCATATTAGCGTTAGGTGTGTTGTGCATGTAAAATATTTTTTTTTATATATTTCGAGAATTTTTTTTTTGCCTTCGCTTCACCTACCCTTTTGTTCCAGAAAGTGAATTGCAAAAAAACGATATCTGTACCCTTTGCCTCCCTCTTCGTCAATTACCTCTGTTTTACATTATTTTCTATAACATAAAAATGACACAGGTCATTAAAAAGGAAAGCCAATAAACCTTACAACACATGAAAAGTTGCACTTTTTTATTGCAAATCCAGTATACAATGAAGGATAAAATAAATAGTAAATGATAAAATACATCAGATGCCATCAAGGAATAATGCCATGCATGTTAATCTACAACTGACAATTAGGGTGAGTACCATGAGAAAATAACAGAGGATATGTGGGTTATTACAGCACAACTGTGTGTGTGTGTGTATAATATATATGGTACAGTAGTATAGAAAAATAGTACATCAGTGTAGAAGAAGATACAATATTAATTCTACCACTAATTCCCATATTGATAGAAAAGGTCAGTATAGAAAGTATAGCCGGGTCCTACATACTTTTTCTAAGTACACAAACACGCAAGCCATGGGACATAAAAAAAGTACAAAAACAGTATGAATTCTCTCCCAGAAAAACTCTCATACTAACACTGCACTGGGCCCTTTCAGACTTTTCCTGAGCTCCTGAACTCTCAACAAATTGAGGCAAATAATCTCTGCTGGCTGGATTGCAGCCCTTTACGTAGGAGTTACAATTATTTAAAAATGATGGGAACGGAAGACCATTACAAGCACTCTCTGAAGCAAGTTCCTTTCTGCCCAAGTTACCAATCCCTAAATTCTTATAACCGTTATTTCTGCCATTCTACTTGGTTGGACTTGAAGTTAGGCACTCTCTAAACTCACTAACATTCATCAGCACTACTGTTGAATATGCCACTTTCCTTAAACATGCGTTTTCCTTCAATTTGCCGCAATGCTGTTGCAGCCCCTTCCTTCTCTCTGTGCCTTTACTTGTCTCGACTTTTATCACATTCCTACTTCTTGCCACCTTAAACTCTCTCGCTTTTCAAAAAATCTTGCTGAAAATATCTTTGGCTTCCATCCTATCCTCTTTTAGAGGCATTCATCTTTACCCACCACTGCTCATTTCAATACTGTCAGACCCGTCCACTTTTATTACCCATCTTCCATCCTATCATACTCCTGTCCTTATTTCCTGGTGTTGACTAGTCTCTCTATCAGGGCTCTACGTGTCCTCTGTACCTCCTCTCCCAATCTTTCGATCTCTGCTTTCAAATGCTCGTTCTGCTCAGTCAGCTCTTGTACCTTCCTTTCGTTGTCCTGCTCTCTTTCTTTGCGACTCTTTTTGGAAGACGAGTAGGATGAGGAAGCCCGTTGCGTGGATGAGGTGAAAGAGGACAAGGCACTGTTGGCCCTTTCACTGGTGGTCCTCTTACGTTTTCCAAGGCGGGAAGACGGATAGACCGATGGAGAAGAGACAGGTGAGGAGGGAGACGAGCAATTTTGAGATGGCGACTGGGAGGCTGAGGAGGAGCAGGATGGGGAATCTGGGACACATGGCAGGTCCTCCTCACTGGCTGAAGGAGATGCTGGATGCGCGTTATTGGCCTGGTGGTTTTGATGGTTGTGGTAATAATAGCCACCGCTTAGCACCATTCCACTTGAATCCACCATTCCCACTCCTCCTTCACTCAGCAACTCAAAGAACTCGGGAGGCAACAAATCGCTGCCACCTCCTGTCGTACCATCTCCATTCCTCCCGGTCTCAGCCAGCCGCTCTTCTGCAACAGCTGGACTCATGCAGGAGGAGGAGGATGATGATGAGGTGTGATGCAGTGGCTGAGTGTTGTGGATCTCCTCTGTTGTCGTCTGAACACCCTCGCCCCACGTCTGGCTTCCGTCCGTCAGCCACGTCAGAGAACAACTCTCCAGAACATCCAGAAACTCTGGTTCCTTCTACAAGTATAAAATAGAGATGAAGACAATTGTTATAACATCCCAAACAGACAGGAATTCATATCACTAAATTTAAAACATTTTTAAAAAGAAATACAACACAGTAAGAGACTTGCACCCATGGGTGTGATAGCCACTCCATTCTTCAATCTACTGACCTCGATGCATGTGGGGGCACGTGCAAGTTTTGCCCCTCCTGTATCAGAGCCCAGAATATCTTGCAGGTCCTCATACCACGCCTCCAACTCTGCACCACACAACGGCCCAACGCCAGGGGGGTATGGCGGGGGCAGGTGTAGCCACTCGGCAGTCATATCGCCAGTCAGTCACAACTCACAGGTACTCGGCCACACGTTTCACACTGGACCTGAAGGGCAGCGGAGAGAAAGTACAGCAGCCACACGTTTGATTGCTGACACGTCACAAAAGCTCCACCCACCTTGTTCAGTTAAATCTCTTCTATTTGCAACTGGTTCAGTTACGTAGGCATTCAAGAAGCCTGTGCATTTATTTAAATGTAATCCACTTCAGTATGTGAAAACTAACAACAGGAAATAATTGTAGCGTTCAATAATTACCAAAAGAAATGTAAAGAATCAAAATATATTGATAAAATTTCATTATTATTGAAAGTAACAAAAGGACTAAATCAAAATCTTTAGGGAAAGAAATCACAATGTCATGTATGATTGGTCCAATTTACCTTTTAAAAAGACTGTTAATCAAGTCTGCAGATTTGTTGGAGATGGCTTGTCCCAATAATTCTGTAATTGGAAAAACATTTTTGATAGGTTAGTTCTATTATGAGAAGCTTACTGGAAGGGATGCATAAATCATTAAAAATTTATGTAAAAGAAACATAAAATTGAATAATGAAAAAAACTTGTAAAACTGTCCGTTTTTAAAAGGATTAGTAATGGCAGAAAATAAAAAGACAATTCTTGTAAACAAAGACCTTCATGCTCTCTACTGCGCCCCCTTTCTACAGCCCTCAATACACGATGGATCGATAAACAAGTGGTAGTGGATTTTTGGAGTGGATTCTTTAATTTATCTGACAGTGGGGTATATTTTTTAAATGCTCAATGTCGTCTAAAACGAAAGATATTACATGTAAACCCTCATAACTGCGATGATTTGAGTCAAATATGTAGCATAAACATGGTACATTGGTCTTGAATATACAAAGAAGAAAATAACATCCTCGAATATATGTAGCATTGAACCGGATGATAATTTGAAAATTACCAAATTACAGAGACACAAAGGTTAAAGAGATCATCTCAGTTGAAATGCTCAATAATCTATACAGTATATAATTTAGTTGGACTACATGACCACTGTCAGCCAAGACAATGACGTCATGGAAATGAAGGTCCAGCAGAGGAATGGGCGAAACAAAAGGAGTGGGTTCATGTAAAAACCAGAACAATGTTAACATCTGTTGATTCTGAGTTAAATATTTATTTGATTTTAAACAGGTTTGTCGGCTGGGGGACACAGATGCAGCTGTCAAATATAGAATCCTTTCAGGTTCAAGTAAACAGCCCCACCAGTTACTGTTAGCTGTCACACGGTCATGCTAATGGGTGTTTTTTAACCATAATGTTCCTGCTGGACGTCTCAGATTAAGAAATGACAAAATCATTTGATAATGTTTGACACGCTCGAGAGTCACAATCTGAAAACTTTTTCACTGAGAGTTCGTATGAGCTTGGCAACTTATCAAACCAAACAGGGAAGACATGAAAACATGTGGATGATGTGAAGTGATGTATAAAGACAACTGTTATTCTAAAAATGGCTCTGGGATAACTGCCAAAAAAACGGAATTCTTCTCCCCTCTACACCAGACCAGTTAGGACTACCTAAGGTGCCCTTACTCACTGACAAGTCTGAAAACTACTGACATGAATCTCCACTTACCCTTTTCCTTTTATTCGCTCGCCTTCCCGACTGTCTTGAACTCAAATGTGGATGTTTTAGTAAAGATTGGTGATAGCTCATGTTAACCATTGTTCAGTCTTGACAGCTGAATGTAATTTTACGGGAACTCCCGGACGTGTTTATATAGGGAGAGAGGCCAACCGAACTATGCATGGGAAGGTAGTTTCCTCTCAATCCAGTGCCGTGTCGATAACTGAGGTTCCGATAGCCCAATCAGAAATGCGGAGTTAAGATCTCTTCCTTGGCGACATCCAATAGACTTGTCAGAAATTAGCATTAAGGCGGGACTTAGAGGTTCTTGGCCGGTTGTTCTCCTCTGTATAGTTTGTACGAGCAGCAACTGTGATGCAGTCATAAGACGGCCAGGACGAATTTGGGGCGTATGGGAGTCGCATGAAAGGAATGATGCAATGCTTGGCAACCAATTTCTAGCTGGGGATAACACCAGCAGAATCGGAACATGTTTTATTAAACAGTATTGGCTCTAACTAAAATCTAAAAATATACATATATGCATGGATGTCTAATGTCGAAGAATTGTTTGTTTCCGGAACATAAAAGCTGAATCGATTTTTCTCATGAATTATCGCATTACAAATACATTAATTTATGTTATATATCCATTTAACGCTTATTTATTTGGTGTTTTTTGTTATTGTGTTGCCATTCACTTTACTTTAGATTATAGGTCTGAAGTTAGTCTGGGACGCTGGACACTAGCCCCCCTCTCCGTAATAATAAACATATTAGCCTCTTCAAACCATACTTTTCAATTGGAACAGATTCTTTGGGAAAACAAGTATGCTTTATTAATACAGCATTTATAATGTGGCACGGTGAAGATGTTTAACACACATGTACAGCGGTGTAATATTCTCATTCATTTCATACCGCGCGCTCTGTTGTTGATCTGCGAGACATCACACACCCGGCCGGTCGGAGCGCGTGTGGCGCGAGCTAACGCTGCTGGGTGTCATCCAACAACATGATGTCCTATTTTTTAATGTCCGATTATGCTTCAAGCAATATGCGATAGAATTCAGGAGGATAGATATTAGTCCATCTTAGGGGAAAAAAACTTGATTACACATTTGTAATAAATATTAGACTATGTAAGATATTACAGTTGTTTAATTGGCACTTGTGTATTGCCATAAAAAGCGCAAAATAATATGAGTAGACCTGATGGTTTGATACAAAGATTTTTACAAACTTAAAAAACAACAATATTAATCAATCAAGACACACTATACAATGTGGTGTTTATTATAAATATATAGATACAAATAAATAGGTGTTTCCCCCATTGATATGTTGTACTAGATACCAGTAATACCAGACCAGCTTGATCTCCATGGTGTCACATATGCCGTTAAAATAGTCACTATTGTTTAAAGACAAATAAGAAATTTATTTTAACATTTTAAGAAGTGGTTATTTTTTTACTCTGTTTAGTCCATTAGAACTGATGAAGTCAAAATAAACTTAGGGTCATGAATAGCATACAATACATATAGCCTACAATAAAAATAATAATTCTATATTAAATAATAATTATTATGAGTCATGCTTCAACAAGTTAACCACTTGAGAAACACCGGGAGCAAAACTGTAAATAACCCTTTGCTCTGGTGTGTGATAATGAATTAGAAGCAAGTTTTATTTTGTTGCTCTCCTGATGCGAGTGCATCGCCCCGCTCCTGACACTTTTCTGCCCTAATCCCAAACTCAGCGCACACAAAGTGTTTTCCACGCACGCTGCAACGTGCACGGCTAAACATGCACAGCCCCATAGCAACAGCGCCAAGCAGCGAATAGAAAGCTCAAATACTGTCTCTAGGACCCGGGTTAAAGCGCTGCAGGAAGCACCGTGAACGCGTCACGGCTTGAGTGGCTGTTGCTGAGTAGTTCAGCATACTTTCTCTACGCCCTTCCTCCCCCTCCTCACCCTCAGCCGTCTGTTTATTTAGTGGTCCCGTCTCATTACAAAACATTGTTTACAACCCCAGATCAAGGTTGCTTCTTTGTCAGTGTTCTCCTTCATTTGTCGTTTCAATAAAAGAAAAAAAAATAAACATATACAAAGCCGCAGACTGTTATTGCTGTATTATTTATTCTATATCTACGTGTTTTCTAACTTAGATCAGCTTTGAGATTGGATTTAGTCACTCCTAATGGTTTCATTTGGAGATGTTTTAAACCTGACCTTACTTAATACCTTTAAGTCATAAAAAACAGAATATTTCATTCATTGATATTTTTTGAAGACGGACATTATTACTTCACTATATTGTATCGCATATTTTAGAACTGGTAGAGTGATAAAGTCCATTTATTCTCATTAAACTTTATAATAAGGATTAATTATACAAATTGACATTATTTCCAAAAAGGTGTTTATGGGCGAGAAGCGTCTTTAATTTATCAAGTTTGTTCATTTGCTTTAGGTTTTTTTTTTATCCATTATATTTAGAACAATGCAGGTATTTGAAATCATCAAACAATTTCAGCAGCGGCTCATCACTTGGGTTATTAACTCCCCTTAACCACATTTTGGCCATTATTTTATTTTGTTGAACAGACAGGATGAGTGTGGGGATTTTCCAGACACCCTACTATCTTCTATCTGTCCTGTGCCCTTGGATAAAGCTCCACACCCATTTCCCCCTGTCTCTCTCTCTCTCTCGCTCTCTCTCTCTCTCTCCCACATACACACCCACACACACCAGCTGTCGGAATCCTTCCCCTCACTGAACTGAGACCACCTGATACAGCTGTCAACATGTGCTGCTGATCCAGTAAATGTCATTTTTCTCTCTTGCTTGACCTCTCTCATTTTTGTTTGTTTCTTTGCTGGGTCCCAGACCACAAGCAGAAACACCCCCCTCACCTCATCCTGAAGCCTGGCTTATTGATGGATTGGAGGGGGTAGGGGGGCAGATCTTACCATATGTATTCTAGTGCTTTGTCATGAGATTGTAGGTTGATGCCACATTCATCTCTTTCGCCAATGGCCATCTCAGCTCAGGCCAATATTGTATTTCTCTGTTGTCTGATGATGCCCATTAATCAAATCATTTGTATTTTATTTCCTGAGAAAGTCCTGAATTTATCATCTCCTTTGCGGGTTAGATGTCCAGTATTCACACACACACTCACACTCACACACACACATACAGATAAAGCTGTATCAATGAACCTTTAGTTTGATTTTATGTCACATCCACTTGTTGGAATCTGTTTGCTGCAGCTTTAGTAGACAATCCTGTTAGTCAGTTAAAAACCCTGAGCCGCTCCTGTCTTTACCTCGCTGCCTCCGTCTTCTCTCGTTTTATTTCTATTCACCGTAAGCCTCATTATGTCCCACAATGGTATCCATCCGGTTTTTACTATGGTCACCGCCAACCACTTCATCTGTCCTTCATCCTAGGGTCCTCACCTGTCCAGACACATTCAGCAACAGATGACCAACCGATGCAGGCGCCCTAATGTGATTATATTTCTCTTCTCAGCACCTCTTTCTGATGTCACTTCTACTCTTCCATGTCTCCATTTTATTTTTTTATTTTTATTTTTATTTTTAATTATTGTTATAATTATAAGTTTTTTTTACTGTTGTTTGTCAAAATAGAGTAAATATTAGTGTTTCTTATAGCTCTGGAGGAGGTCAACCTTTTGAATAATGAATAAGTAATAAGTAATTGCATTATATTATCTTTTATTCTTTTATGTGTCTTTTATTTTCCTACTTTTCTTCTATTAGTTTTTCTTCTTTTTTTCAGATGCTTTTATGTTGGGATCTGAAGTTGTCTTTCTTTCACTTTTTATGGCTTTGTCTTCTTTATTCTCTTCTTCTACGTACTGATTATTATTAGTATTATTATTAATAATATTATTTATGTCTTCTCTTCGCAAACTTGACCAAAGTAGTTAAAAGGATTGCTGTTAAAATCATTTTCCTGATGTTGCCGACATTTTCTCAGTAGAGCTGCCAATCATGATTTCTTTTTTTATGCACAGACAAAATTGGGTATAAGAGAAGAAAAAAGAAAAGACACTAAAACAAGACAAAGCAAGAGACTCCAAGGCGTTTAATGCTGAGAGCCTGTCTGAGCAGGTGACTATACAGGTGACTATACTGGCAGCTAGACATGCACTCCACATGTTCACATGTATCAGAGTGGCAAACTGAGGGTTTAGAACCCTTGCTGCGTCCTGCTGACTCAACTGTAGCTCCTCTGTCCTGCAGGACCTAAATATTTACGCTGTCCAGTGAAGTAACAGCTGGTATGTCTGCTAGTGACATATATAAGTGGAAGAGATGTAACTGTAGATTCACATTCATACAGAAGCTTCTATGTGATTGAAAGTATATCTAAGGCTGCTGGTTTGTATAATCATATTTAGGGTTGCATGGACAACAAATATCTGAATCAAAACAGTTTTGTATACATAATCTTCAGTTTGTAATTTGGTATTTGTAAGTGTGTCTTCACAGATGGGGCTGGGCAGACCCAAAACAGAGGGACACATGCAGTCCAGCATGATACAGATGACGTACAGTATGTCTTCGCTCATCTGGGCATTCCCTTCTCAGCTGGAGCTGCAGATCTTATTCCTTACTAGTTTCACTTGATATGTCCCGTCCAATCAGTATTGTCATGTGGAGGGGCTAAAAAAGACCAGCTCTCATTCTCTCAGAAATAAAACAAAGTTGTGATACAGGCAGTAGAACTGCAAAACTCTTTTAAATTAAATAGGACGCCACACTCTAACAGAAGTTAATTATAATAGGCTGTGACTAATTCACAGCCAGAACCACTCCATTTCAAAAAGGTGCTCAACCTAAATTGGACTTCAGGAGGTTTTAGTTCACATAAAACCAACCTCTGGACTGATGTGTGTTTTGTGTACGTGACTCATCAGAAACATTTGATCCTTGGCCTACTGCAATAGTTACCTATCTTACTATCCCAATACTATCAGCTGACATCAAACATGAGCCCAACTATCGTTTTATCTCGTTAGATTTGAGGTTGGCCTGGCAGAGGTCATTATTCGGCTAGATGTCTTTATTAGCTCTCAACATTAAATGTGATTGTTTTCACAATGGCAAAATATTTGGTGGTTAAGTGTTGTGTTGGTGTTAAGTTGTTTAGTCCTTCAGCATGCTGAGCGTTTTTGACATTAGTGAGTAATAAAGCCCTCTAGTCTGACATAAACCTTCTCAAATACTTGAATGAAGGTATTTATGTTTTAGTCATCCCATTGATTTGAAGAATATTAAGATGAAAATACAAATCTTAAATGTGAGTAATATAATATTCAATGTGTGTAATAAAATCTATTACTACAGGAACGTATATAACTTAGAATACTCCAGAACATTTAACATTTATGTTTATTTGGCAGATTTGAAAATTGAATACCAGTTAGATTTTTTGTTAAGTGCCATGCTGCCACCCTGTGTTCACAGACAGGAACATCTATTCCTCTCAACAAAGGGTTGTTGATGTTCTTTAGATTTAAATTTAGAAATGATTTAAAACACATGGCAGGTTACGCCAGATTAGTGTTTAATTTATTCAAATACACTTTTGTTCTTATCCTCTGTACAACCTGTGCGTTTATGTGAAAGTATCAGGGCTTTGCAATGACAAACCTTACCTGGTATTGTAATCTTACATCATCCCTGCAGTCGTTATTTTTCAAACTGTTCACCTGACAAACAACCAATCTATACAATTTACTAAACATATTTAACAATCAGTGTTTTGGTAATGTTGATATGTTAAATAAAATAACCCGGGCAGCTTTATCAAAATTTAAGTCATAACTCAAAAACGATCTTCGTCCCAAGACATAAAAAGAAGCCAAGCTTGACACACTTGTTTTATTGATTGGTTTCCATGACAACAGGTGGACATTAAAGTTGACATGTAGGCGAAGACAAAGCTGACTGACAGTTTATCAGTGGTGTCTGGTTTCAGTCATAATAATATAGTTACAAGCGACTGAGCGTGAGGAAACAATAAGGTACACAGGCATATTTACAAGATTTCCTTTCGTAACTTGGCCCTGACTCGCACAGACTTGCTCTTATGTCTGTGCTATAAAACAAAAGGTTCCTGATTTTTCTTTGAACACAGGTGATAACATCTTTAAAGTGTCAGTGAAAACCAATATTACTGCGATCAATCCTTCATTCCATAAAGTACAAATGTATAAGTGTGAGCTTTCAAACTTAAAGGAGGAATTTATTTTGTTTGATCATAATGATAAAAACAATCCAACCTAAAACTCAATAAGCCAAACTGAGGACTGCGATCAGTGGCATCTAGTGTGGACAATGTGATGGATCAGTTTTAATGCGAGAGAAAGAAGGGTGGAGAAGAATATTTGGTCTATTTTTTGTTATTCTATCTTTTCCAACTTTCCATAACATTCCGCTTAATGGGGGAAAAAAGGCAGAGATGACATAGAAAGCAAAAGTGGATGGATAGAAAAGAGAGTTAAACCCAAAATGCTCCGATGTGTTCTCCTGCCAACTGTCATTTGTCCATGTTCTACCCTCTCCTCAACAGCTTCAAACACACCCGCTTATTATTTCGGGAGCTTCTTAATCCTCTGATCTAGAGCAGAAAAGTTCTCTTCTACGGCCACAAGGTTCTCCTTCATCGTTTGTTGGACCTGCGGAGAAGATGGTGAAATACAAAAATTAGGTGAGAAAAAGAAGCAGACATGGTGGGAAAATTAGGTGGATGGGACCGGTCAACGGGCGGGATATATTAGGCAACAAAAGAGCTTGTTGCTCACAAAATTGATGTGTTGGAAGCAGGAAGAGACGAGCTTCTGCAGCACAACTCACTGGAAATGTTAATGCTGGTTCTGATAGAAGGTTGCCAGAACACAGAGCAGCACAATGTTTTGGCAGCAAATGGGGTTCTACACAATATTAGGAGAGTGATCTTATTGTTATGGTTGATCGGTGTTTAAGCCTTGACCTTTTGAATTTCACGGCGGAGTTAAGAAGCCCTGGTCTTGTGATATAAGCTGTACTTTAATATTTTTTTCTTCTGTAAACAGAAACATCATGATTTCACAAGGTTTCAACCTCCTCTAAGATACATTTTAATCTCTGACCATAGAAACAGATTCTTTGCAGTAATATAGCAAAAGGTTCATCATTTGAGCTTTGGTGTGAACATAGTACTCATGTCAGAAGTCCTGGCATTGCAGCGACTTACACACGGTGAATATGTTATTGAGCAAAATTGTTCAAGCCAAAAAATCATCTCCACCTACCTGTGTTAGCAGGGTGTTGTTGTCCTTCAGAGAGTTGTTGACCATCTGCTGAGTGGTGTCCAGGTGTGTCAGCAGCTGACCAAACTGCATGGCTACAGCACAATGGGGTTGGATTAGGCACAATCAGGGGGGCGGAGCAAAGAGGGAGAAGCAAGAATTAAGTTGGAGAATTATTGCTCCAATTTACACAATTGACGTAAATGCTTAAAAGATGCAACGCTCTGAGCCAAAAGGAGGAGAGCTGAGACGGATTTAATCTGAAACTGTTGAATGACTGCTGGAGAGATTAAATACTAATTTATTTAACTTGTTTGCCATCATCTGTGTGCAAAGATCATGAGATGTGAAAGTCTGTTTGGTGAAACAATATTGAACTGCAGATTGTGACAGATTGGTGGGAAGAGAGTCTGGATGATATATGACCTCGCAAATGAGATATCAATATAATCTATTAAAGCAGAGCCTCTCTCTTCATGAGCTAAATAACAAAAAGACGATAATGTGATGTATAATCTCACTATAATCATGATTATATCTTTCTCCCCCTGAGGGAGAAAGATATGCAGACTAAATCTGGCATTGTTAAATCCTGGATTTAGTCTAATTCTCTTACTATTTAAAGGCTCTTTTCAATGATATTATTTGCACTGCTTTTTGAAAGACATGCACGGTTTGGATAATTAAATTCCATTATCCGTTTGAATCTGATTCGCCCAGCTTTCATCTTCTATCTCATACAGACATTCTCAGTGCAAATACAAACCATGATACTACTTCCCAGCACAGATGCTGCCTGAAATGGGATCCTGGTTCTTCTCATATTCAGTGGCTTCACCCTACATATTTTGAATCTTTAATGCTGCACCCACCCCCACCACCACCCTACATAGATCCTCTCCTTGAACTCTCATGGGTGTCATCTCAAGGTTCTTTACCCCATAGAAGAAAATAACATAAATTGGCAACGTTTTTCCTGTTATTATCCTGTCTACGGTAAAACTCGACCCTGAGCAATATCAAAATGAACCAATTACTCAACAGTAGTACATTCATAGGCGATGAGAGTAAAATCCTTCCCCACAAAATGAATATAGTGTCTCATGTCGGGACCCAAAACAAGCTTCTGATTCTGTTTGTTACCTTGCTCATGCAACTCCTTGGCAGCAACAAGCCTCTGCACCACTTGAGGTATGGAGGTGGACATGGCATCCCACTTTTGCACCATGTCATAGAGCTGCGACACCTGACAGGGTAACACATACCAGCGCATTAGACACCAACATACAGCCTCCAGCTGAAAAACATTGTTTTTATATTCAAGTTCACATATTTATGCATCTTTCTGATGCAGTAATAACTGTTCTGGAAATGATCTAAATGCACAATGATTGATATATTCATCCAACTATGTATATGAGAGAAAACTGCTAATGTGTAGTTTTTATTTGTCAAATGTGTGTACTTCTATGGTCCACAACACACCAACATTCATACATGACTTCACAATACTGTAAACTCAATAATCACAAATGCTTTCCAATTATATTTGCCCCTTCAAATTCAATGTATTTTACACAAGGGTGGTAAATGTGGGTACAAATACTTTGATATATGGTCTTACAGTTGAGAAAGATAGAAGCCTATAGAAGTTGTTAAATAATTAAACATTATTTTACAAAAAAAAAATAATATGTATCTTTATTACAATCTATTAATCACAAACATAATACATTAGGTTACTTTCAATAAATGAACCATAATATAAATAATATTCTAAATGAAACACAAACCACACTATAGGACTTAATAAATGTATAATGGTGAGTAAAAAAACTGTTCTGCCCTCTTCTGGCCTTTTAAGAATGCAGCATTTCTGAATGCTACGACGGTTTATTGAAGGCGGCACAAAATTCTAAATGTGATGCAGCTTGTCTTTCGTCCAGCAGCTTCTCTTTTTAATTGGTACTGAAACTTATTCCGATTAACACCTTGCAAAGAACTCCCATGATAATCTGGTGCAAGCCGACAAGACTGTACAACTTTTTAAAGGTCAGTTCTTATGATTATAGGAATCGTTGAATTAATGTCTTTTGTAAAAGATAAATCATAGGTGGATATTTTTAAGTTGTCGTTTTGTCTGAAAGCATTAGAGATGATTACTGCCGACTGACATCTGCAGATATTACAAACCTTGTTCTGTGTATCAGCGTCCTCAATGGCTGCTTTGTGTTTAGCAATCTCATTCATCTTCCCAAGGACACTCTGAATGGGAGGGAGAAAATGTAATATTAAGAGACATATCGTTTTATATTTCTTTCCTGATGCAATACAGAAAAACATAAGCATGGATGAGGTTAATGTTTATACTGCGGTAAATGGATCATTTCTTACATCTGACCACATTTAAATCAAAGGTAGATACACTTTGTGCATTTTAAAACTTAAAAAATTAAGTTAACAGTGTTCTGTTCTTACCTTTACAAACATACAAAGTAATTCTGGCTTCAAAATATTTATGTTTTGTGGGATGGTCTTTCCAGATTCACCAGTTTACATTACATAATCTCTGTCTCACTGGCAAAATTAAAAGGTTGAAGGTCTGACAATTGTTCAGATAAAGTCTTGTGACATTCATGAGGAGGTGGGTCAATCATGGCTAAGGAGGCACTTTGAGTCATGCTAGCAGTCTTCCGTTCAGACAACAAATTTGTCTGAATTTTCTGTGTTTATATTTTAAAGATACACAAGCTACAATCTGTATACCACTTCTTAATGAGCTCTAGATTTGCTAGACTGCAACTTGAAGTATTCTTCTAAAAATGTTCTTTGAAATGTATGATACATAAAGCAAAAGAAGATGAACTGCACTGCTTCATACCCGGTTCTACAAGGTGTGCATTTATTGGTTACCTGCAATCTGGCCTCCACTTGATCCAGAGTAGCAGAGTCCAGTGCATTGACCCGTGCCTGCAGCAGCTCTATGGTGTCCTGATAAAAACAAACAAGAAGAAAAACACACAAAGTTTATTTTTATATATATCTAAACACACACACACGCAAGCCCCTCCGACAACCGCCACCTTATCGTGGTGGAGGGGTTTGAGTACCCTAGTGATCCTAGGAGCTGTGTTGCCGGGGGCAATTTGCCTCTGGTGGGGTCTCCCATGGCAAAGAGGTCCTAGGGGAAGGGTCAGACAAAGAGCGTTGAAGATCCCTGATGAGAAAAAATCAAGGACTCGAGTACCCTGCCCTGAGGGTTACCGGGACCCCACCCTGGAGCCAGTGTGGGGTCCCCCCGGGGTATGGGCCCGCCAGCGAGCGTCTGGTGGTCGGGCCTTCACCCATGGGGCCCGGTCGGGTTTAGCCCGAAGCAGGGACATGGGTCCGTCCTCCTGTGGGCACACCACCCACGGAGGAATCCGCTGCATTGTGTAGGAAAAGGCAGCGGCCTTGGCGGCCCGATCCCCGGCTACGAAAGCTGACGGTGGGGACATGGAATGTCACCTCACTGATGGGGAAGGAGCCTGAGCTTCTGCGAGAGGTTCCGACTAGATAAAGTCGGACTCACCTCTACGCACAGCACTGGCTCTGAAACCCGCCTTCTCGATGGGGGCTGGACCCTCTACTATGCTGGAGTTGCTTCAGGTTGCTTCCCTGCGCCTTCGGGTTGGGGAATGGGTCCTGACTGTTGTGTGCGCTTATGCGCCAAACAGCAGTTCAGAGTACCCACCCTTTCTGGAGTCCTTGGAACGGGTGCTGGAAAGCGCCCCAACTGGGGACTTCATTGTCCTACTGGGAGACTTCAATGCACACGTAGGCAATGACAGCGAGACCTGGACTGGCGTGATTGGGAGGAATGGCCTGCCTGATCTGAATCCTAGTGGTGTTCAATTATTGGACTTCTGTGCTATTCACGGTTTGTCCATAACAAACCATGTTCAAACATAAGGGTGTCCACCAGTGAACTTGGCACCAGGACACCCTAGGTCGCAGATCGATGATCGACTTTGTAGTTGTATCAGCTGAGCTGCGGCCGCATGTTTTGGACACTAGGTTGAAGAGAGGAGCTGAGCTGTCAACCGATCACTACCTGGTGGTGAGCTGGATCTGATGGCAGGGGAGGAAGCTGGACAAACCTGGTAGGCCCAAACGAATAGTGAGGGTCTGCTGGGAACGTCTGGCCGAGGACCCTGTCAGGATGGTCTTCAACTCCCACCTCCAGCAGAAATTCAACCGTGTTGAATCTACGGGCCGTCCAATCTCTGTACTGTCAGAGTCTGGTTCGCATTGCCGGCAGTAAGTCAGATTTGTTTTACAATTGCGGTTGGACTCCGCCAGGGCTGCGCTTTGTCACCGATTCTGTTCTTAATTTTTATGGACAGAATTTCTAGGCGCAGCCAATTGGCGGAGGGTTTCGGGTTCGGTGGCCTTAGGATCCTGTCTCTGATTTTTGCGGATGATGTGGTCCTATTGGCACATTCGAACACTGACCTCCAGCTCGCACTGGGACAATTTGCAGCCGAGTGTGAAGCAGCAGAGATTAGAATCAGCACCTCTAAGTCCGAGGCCATGGTTCTCAGCCGGAAAAAGTTAGAGTGCTCACTCCGGGTCGGTGAGGAGTTTTTGCCCCAAAAGGAGGAGTTCAAGTATCTCGGGGTCTTGTTCACGAGTGAGGGAAAAAGGGAGCGGGAGATGGACATTCGAATCGGGGCGGCGTCTGCAGTGATGCGGACGCTATATCGATCCGTTGCGGTGAAGAGAGCTGAGCCGAAAGGCAAAGCTCTCGATTTACCGGTCTCTCTACGTTCTGACCCTCAGTTATGGTCATGAACTGTGGGTCATGACCGAAAGAATGAGATCGCGTATACAAGCGGCTAAAATGAGTTTTCTCCGCAGTGTGGCTGGGCTCAGCCTTAGAGATAGGGTGAGGAGCTCAAGACATTCGGGAGAGACTCAAATTTTTTTTCACACTTCAATGTTTCAGATCATCAAACCAATTTTAATATCTGACGAAGATAACCATAGTAAAGACAAAATGAAGTTTTTAAAATGATGATTCTATTTATTAAAAAAAGATACACACATATATATATATATATATATATATTTTTTAATAAATAAAACATATATACATATATATATATAAATACACATATACATATATAAACGTGTATATTCCAACAAAAACTAAACTTACCATTAAACTGGCTCCTTGTACAGCAGCAATTAAAGGTCCCTGCAACATAAGTTGAAAGAGGGAGAGTACAATTGAACAAGGACAAAGTAAGCCAATCCCATAATTTATAGAAACCAGGAATAAAGAAGATTTATTTCAGTTTCACTTTATGGATAGTTACATAGCAACAGGAGTATGAACAATTCGGCTGTTGTTACCAGAGGAAGAGGGGAGATAAGCCTAGTAAGTGTGAATGGGAGCAAGTTGAGTGTACCTGCTTGTCTGATCCTGTGCCAACAGAGATTTCCAGCTCAGCAAGACGCTTCTCCAATTCTGCCATCTACATTGAAAGACCAAGGCACCATATGAATGGTGATAAAAACAGCATCCCACACTCACAAATGATTACATGGACACCTTCTTGCCTTTTATCCCATTTATCATAGCCTTAACAACAATGATGTAACACTGAAGAATTTCTTTTTGAATTTTTTGGGGAAATAAAAATTCATCAGTCTCCGTTTCCACTTTACCTTGGCAGACTCGTTAAATTTCTCCTGCTCTGGTCTGCTGTGCAGCTCGTAAAGGACCACTCCATCTGGTCCCTTAGCCGTAGCCGTCCGCTTGCCGTCTCCTGAACCACCGCCATGACTGCCCTTGGCTGCTTCCAGCTGGGTGAGCAGACGTCTGCAGGAACAAAGCAAATTGAGACCCAAGATTATGATAAGTCTAATTTTTTTAACAGCTGGGGCTTCAACCAGGAAGGGTAAATATCTTTTAGCATAAATATTTTTGCACAATTCCTTCCCTAGCATCGATTTAATTTTGTCTTGAAAACATTTACAAATTGCTCCTTCAAAAAACTTTTATTCAAGTTTCTCACCAAATACTACATTTTACAAATTACATGTGAGCATGATGTTGACGTTACAGTTCTGCTTTGCAGGAAACTGATTTTTACTGAACAGACATTGAGCGCATCATGGCCTATTCCTCAATGCAATGTGCTGCTGACAGCTAAGTTAGCCATCTCTCCTGCCGACATTAACAGTCAACATTTATTTGATGATCACACTTTAGCCTTATCAGAGTCGCTACTTGCATTTCAGGATAAAATAAG
The DNA here is from genome assembly GCA_009660295.1 of Lophius piscatorius. Lineage (NCBI taxonomy): Eukaryota > Metazoa > Chordata > Actinopteri > Lophiiformes > Lophiidae > Lophius > Lophius piscatorius. Next base: position 58,746 of record VRLP01003058.1, read on the forward strand.
AAAAAAAATAACCCACTACGCAACATAATTTCAAAGGAGGAAAAATTTGCACCCTGCTATACCTCAGCTGGACGCTCTCACTAGCAGTTTTTTATGAGAGGCTGGAACTGGATGTGTGCAGAGAAGCGGGAGGGGCTGATTGACGATTGAAGGAGCAGCAATGTGGCGGGACAAATTAGAAGAAGTTGTTCCTCTGCCCTTCTTTCCACCCATTTACAACCAACTCCCTGTATTCCCTCTCTCCATTTTCTATTCTTGACTACTAGCTCATCCCTCTGTCAGGGTCTAGTCGGTTGCAGCTTTAGGTTCCAGATGTCTTGTCCCTTGACCATCTTCTCAGCTTACCTGGCTAGTGCTCCATCCGGGTCAGCCAGGTTGATGTGTGCCTGTGGTCCCAGCAGTGAATCCAGATGGGCAGAAACCAGCTGCTGTTTGAGCTGGGCCGCCTGCTGGGCGAGTACCACTGGTGTCAGGCGCTCCTCTGCATTACTTTCCTTTGTGGCAGCCTGTAGTCAAAGGAACACCAAGGTCACTGAACCTGGTTTTGTATTAGTTAACTACATAGGGTCTTCTTAAATGTAATTCAATTTAAAAAGCCAAATACAGCTCATTTCAGGATTTGATTTTGCTTTCAATCAGACAAATGTTTGAAATGATAAATACTGAAGATAATTTGTTGATCTTAAGGAGGACTAAGCGGTTTTCCCCAACATTCTGGAGTGTTTGTTGAACCTGCTTAGTGAATCTGTTAGGCCGAAGGTAGGATCTTCATTTTTTTGATTCTCAGTCAAAACTGTTCATCATCAAACTTCTCCATTATTTCTCAATTAATCTGGTCAGTAAATGTAATACAGTGTGCTCTCATCCCAGAATGAAGCATTTGACTCCCATTCACACTGACGAAGAGGCAAACATTGCTAGGACTGAGTCAACTGTAAATCAGCAGCTATTGATTATCTTGACCAAATAGCTGCAGCTTTACAGCTACTAAAATAAATACTTTATTACTTTACTAGTTTAATTAAAAAGCTTTATTAAATAAAGTATATCAAAGAAAGACTCATCTAACTCAGCCGATGTAAGCCCACTCTAAAACATAGTAAACAGCAGCATACGGACTTCCCAATTAGCCAACGTAACGATTAATGTTTTCAGCTAGACATTACGTTGGGTCAGAATTTAACATTCAGAACTAATGTTACCTATGTCTGGTCCACTCTGCATGAGTTGACTACATTTTCCTGCCAAGCTGTTCAATGGTTTATGGGCTGGTTTGACAGACACACCATATTGAAGTGTTTTTCTGTTTTTGGAAACTCTTTCTTTTTGGTTCTGTGTGTCCTTTTCGCCCCTCCTTTCTCTATTTTGCAATCCGCTCCATCTCTTCATTGTCTGCAGTATTGTGTATTGATAATAATACGTACCCGATTTAGTGCTCTGCATGTTTTTATATTGATTACTATTAATGCACTCATTTTTTTTCCCAATCAACTTATTAGAGGAATCATCTCGGCTCTTGCAAATTCCTTTCAGAGACCGTTAATAATTGCAGTTTTAGAGACTGCACACGCAGCATTTGCATAACCCGCAAGAGGTAAAACCCATGGAAACTTTCACAAAAACTGACTAACAGCTTGAATAAGAATTTGGTGATGGACTGCTCCTGCTCTTTGTCCATTAAAGGTAATGACACCTAAGGTTTAATTAATTCTGTGTAGTAGGTATTTGTTAGTACAAAAACCAATTAATTGCACTGGTTTGATCAAAACCAGTGCTTGTTCCAGTTACAAGGTAGCATCCCATTGACCAACTATATGATGATATGGAAATAGATTGGAGGATTTCTCTTTTTGAAAGGCAACTGAAGTTGCATGCAGGCAGTAGCTGTGTTATCAGTGTGTCATCTCTTGCCAAATCCTGTCGCAGCAGGACAATGGTACCTGGATAGAATCCACCTCCTGAGTGAGCTCCTGGATCTCATTCACCAGGCGCTGGTACTTCTGCTGGGGAGTCTCCTTAACTCCACAACCCTCGCCAAGCTAAACAAAGAACAGAAAAAGTATAGATATTACACTACAGCAAAGACAATTTGTTTCAGATAGAGCAACCAGGAGATGAAGGGATATACAAGAAGACTATGTCAGACTATCGTAAAACACTTGTAAAAGATAAAAATGAAAATCACACGGTGGTGTTACCCTCAAAGCAGAGTATATTCTTAAAGAACAAAGTGAATTAATGAATCTCTGGTGAACAGTTTGTACTCACTATTTCAAATTCTCCAGATTCATAACCCACTCTTCTGCTTTTACTGATTCTGTCTGAGAAGTCTGTGAAAACAAGACAAATTAGTTAGCAGAGAAGCCAAAAAAGCAGAATAGTTGTTTGTATTAATCTGAATCAGCAAAAGATTTGGAGTTTGAAATTATCTATGGACAGTTAAAGTAATTTATATTTACTGTCAGTAACATTGCACCCGTTACAATTTGTGAGTTAAATATGATTAAACTATACTTACAAAATATTTATATCTTCGTTCGAAAAGAACGAGTTAAACGTGTAAACATTTTGTCCTGGATATGTTATAAGGAAAAATGGGCAAGCGTAAGGATCTGAGCAACTTTGACAAGGGCCAGATTGTCTAGGATAGACAACACAATTATCGTAATACTCATGTGTGTTTTGGTGGTAAGGCAATTGGCACTATTAATATGCAATAAATTACATTTTCGAAGCAACTTGCCATATACTGGTTTAGAATATCCATTAAGATATTGTGTTTTGTAAGATCTTTAAAAAAAAATTGACAGTGGTGTTGATTCATATACTTAGTACCGAGTTTGGCGATTTCCGATCACCAATCTGACTAAGAGACTGAACATGAAAGGATCACAAGCAACTTCAGAAACATCTCAGATTAAAGAAATGCACTCAGTCTCCAGATAATAAGGTGGACTTAGCTGTTCTGCAATGAATTCTACGTAGCAAAGGTTCTAAAGATAAGTTTGATAAGTTGAGTACATTTTTATCAGGAGGGTAGGCTAAATAACAGTAACATTCCTAAGTCATTCCTGAAATTGTGACACAATTCCATTTAGAATTTATTAAGAACCTCAGCCTGTAAAACGGTGATGTTGCCCATCTGGATTACCTTCATAGGCTAGTTAAGCCTTGTGATAAAGAAAAGTCATTAATGAGCCACTGTAAACTGACCAAGTCCCTTGGTGGTGACATGCTTGTCTTTGAACTTGTCATAGGCTGCGTTGGGGTTCACCACAATCCTCTCCACACTGTCGCTGCAAAGCTCCTCCTGTCATTAAAACACCAGAAGATAAAATCACATGGCCAAAAACAAAGTCATAAAGGAATTGTAAGACTATACAGGCAGCCAAGGCCTTAAAGAAGAAAAGTAAAACAAAATCCAAAAAGATGGATCTGAAATATATTGACTGGTAATATCAGACTTTTTCATTTTCAATTTTTATTATTCAAAAATTAAAAGGCACTTGAACAATGATTCACAAATATCATACACAGCCATTAAAATTTGGAGCATTTTTAAGAAAAGAAAAAAAGATTATTTCTGGGTAATATTGAAAACCAGCAGGCAGGACATGGATAGGCAAAAATTACATATCGGCGACATAGTTTTACTATGGCCTGTAAACTCTTTCAGTCCACCTTTAAAAGCTATTTCATCCATGTGATACAAGGCTGCTAAGGTAAAATTAATATAACATGAATGGAAAAGGCAGAACTAAAGCTGGATGTCATTAACATTTTAATGACACCCATTTGATTAGTGACTGAGGGGACCAAAATATATAGATCATTCGATCAAAAATTGCAAATTATTAATTATAGCGAACTAGTTTCTAGTTCATCAATCTACTGATTAGAAGGATTTGGCAAAAGGTTAGATCACCCACTGACACATACAGACTGGTGACATGAGACAGGGCTCACACACAGACTCAGACCAAAACATACAGAACACATATTACAAGTTACAGTCACAAAGATGAGGGACGAGTGATGAGGAGGAGAGTTAGTCAGGCTCTTACCAGCTCCTTGGTATTCCAAAGAGAGTTAGAGAAAGTAACGGAAGAGCAGAGGGAGAGAAAAAAGTAGGGGGGAGAGAGAAAGACAACATAGATTAATATGGTTATCACATGCCATGCACACAACGGGAAAAGTTGGTCAGGGTCCAGGAAAGACAAGAAAGAAAGCAATGTTCCAAAAGTTGCTGCTAAAAAGCCTGGAGACACACTGCTCAGACTGCTGATTATGTCTCCAGTACTTTCTGTCCTGGTACCAAATTCTACTTTGATGATGAGGTGAATGGTGTTTTAAAACAATCTCTGAATCAGAATGAAGTTTAAGATTGGTAAAAGGATGCGTACAAGCAGTCAAGAACCGTAACAGGTGGAACATCGTAAAATGCATTCTGTAACAGTAAAATTGTTCACATAAACACTATGTGATGTGAAAATCCTGACAAATGATTATATAATTATTCAATAATCCAACATAATAATCTCAATTGTCCATACACAACATATCCCCTGAAATTTGAGCAAAGGTGACCAAAGACTGTACCAATTGTTACTATCAAGATTTTATAACCAAACTTGTGGTGCGAGTTCAAATACAACCGACACCACTTACAAACCAATCATAGGCTGACACATGATGTTTCAATGACAGGAAAAAAGTCCTATGGGCACAAAATGTTACACTTACTAATTAACAACATGTACAAAATGTCTATAAAGAAAAGCTACGGAACACATACAGAAACAATTTAAGAATTTCATTCTGATGTTATTTGCAGCCTTGAGTTGAAAATGTGATTAAACATCTATGTTTTATAGCTTCAGGACTTTTGATACTATGATGAAACTCACAAAGTCAATGTCATCTCAATGTGTATCACGAATGTCTGGCCAGGATCCATTTTATATGGTCAGTACTGGTGCAGATACCAATCTAAACCAAAGTTTGAAGTATCATAGGACAAACTGACCAATACAAGATTGTAAGTACTTATTTGATAATTGAGGGAACAGAAGATGCAGATGGTTTTGTGCCAGTTAATAGCACGTTTCTTCCAAAATTATGCAATATTTATAATCTAAAACATTATTATTAACCAGGGATTCAAACAGCCTGAATTGCCCCAAACTTGATAATAAACAGCCAGATTAAGATATAACTATACTAAATCAATTTGCAAGTGAACGTGCTCCTGCAAGATAACATAGCACAGTGTATAAGAGCCATAAGGGGTACAGTTAATGAGGACAGTGTGGTAAGGCAAATGTTAGAAAACTATGATGACAGGTTCAAAAGAAATGTCACAAACATAACAATTATCTTTCCACTAGCAGTGTTTTACACACATAGAAACTCATACTTTCATATTTCAAAGCATGAACCCAATGAAAGAAGGAATTAAAGCCCTGCTGAAGACCCATCAACATCATCACACTCATTAAATTGTAGGAAAAACTGAAATAGGAGGAAAAGAATCAATTCCTTGCATGTCAAAATAATCCAAAATTGATGAATTATAGAGCACAAAAAGGGCCACTCCATGGATCCATTTCTTATTTCATCATCCAAGTCAAAGGTAGGAAAGTTGGATATGAGGTTTAAAAACATGCAGAGAAACCATGACATTGAGCTCACTGAGAGTAAAATATATGTCTTACTTGTACAAACTAGGGTCCGAGGAGGGATGGGGAAGAGTCAAAACAGGGGCAAGGGTTTAGGAAGAATGAGTGAGGAAACATGGAAGGCAAAATGTCAATTAGGAATAACTGTGCTCGCCAGTAGACAACCCAGAAATGATTGACTGTAGCAACATTAGACCGGTATACCTCAAAAGCTTAGAAAACACCTAAAACTATCTACGTTAAAAGACACCACAATGGCGACATTGCCGCTAAGTCCAAATGACTACTTCAAACTACAGTTGGATGACAGGGAGAATCGAAATTTCTGGACGGGGCGCAATCATCTTGAAATACTTGTAGTATCCATTTACATTCTGAATTTATCGGGTCGCTAAGATGGAATTCACTTTCTCATATTTACTACTCCCCTTATATGAGTAAGCAGATATAAAAAAAGAAAAGAAAAATAGTGCAGGTTGGCCATTGGATGAATTTGACAGACTTAATTAATGTTCAGACATGATCTGTACAGATAATTTCGAAATGATTTATATTTTTAGTATTAGATAACGTAAAGTCACAGATCAATGAGTAGAAGAATTCTTTACTTTGTATGTAATGTTGAGTTAGGAAAAGAACATGAGTAGTACCACAGTTTAAATTTAGTACAATGTTTTCAATACGAAAAACGTTGCGATAGAACTTAATTCTGGGAATGAGTGAAAATCTCTATAGACACAAGATGTAAACACTTCTTAGCTTCATATGAAGCGTCTAACCTAATAGTCTGACAAATCAAATGTCAAGTTACTGAAAACATCCACTTACCGACTCAAATTGAGCCTGGTCATCCTCTGGAAGGTCTCCTGTCTCGTACACGTCTGGCTCGTTAAAGGCCTTCGGAAACAACAAGGCACACAATATAAAAAAACGATCATACATCCAGTTTATTGTTATTAGCATGGCCAACGCCCGGTACCATTCAACAACACTAGCTTATGGTGCTTTTTAATCAGGTAACACAACATTAGCTGAAAGATTAATGGGTATGATCAACATTACAACACAAAATGGAATGTATAATAATTGCAAACAATAAACAGACAAGGGAGTAATTGGGGATATTAGCTAACTTAGCTGTCAGAGCCTGGAGCTAGCAATGCTAAATGGCAAGCTAGCTACTCTGTCAGCTAGCGGTCGGTTGGCTACTTACAATTCCTGGCAAATTTGCGTATTTCGGATCAGCCATTGTCGATGGGTAGCAAAGATAGGCCGGAAATCACGAAAAGATATTACAACAGTTTTTGAAATGTGTAAACTGTCGAAAATTTGATCCAAATTGAAGGAAAAGCTGAGGATAATTTGACCACCGGGTTTCCAAGCTGATGTGGCCACTAGCCTGATTTGACAGAATATACGTTAGGTTTTCTTCGGGCGCCGTCGCAAGGGCGGTGATCCACTTCTACATCAATAGGAGGGAATTGTACGGGTGACCAAAATTAATGAAACAAACGCACGCGACACAGTGGAGCGTTGTTACGCATGCGTACTCTTTGACAAATACGATTTAATTTATTATTGACCTTCTAGCATCTTTTGTATTTTTTCTAATCAAACACATCACTCTTCCTCGCACTCAATTTTTTTAAGCATTCAACTTAATTTATTAACAAAATTAATGTGCCTCTATTTTTGAAAGACACGTAGTTGAATTGAGCCAAACTCGCCACAAAGTGGCGCTAAGGGACTAGGCAACAACTCAGTCAATGGGCCAAAGATGGTCGATTATAGTAAGATGACTCGCTCTGCTGGAAAAAGTGTCAGGGTGGATTTTTTCATTTCCAATGTCAATAAAGGATCAAAATACATTCTTAAAGAAAAATCTGTGTGACTGTGCTCTGGTATGCATGTTTGATTTTATATTTAAACATACTTTATATCACATTCAGAAAATGCATCCCCTTACACGACATACATACAGTATTATATGTTATTCGTGTACATTACAACGAAAGTGGCAGCATTACCATTCATTTATAGGAAGAACAATTGACAACGCTACAAACTTAATCAATGAAGCCACGATTTGAGGAATCAGCTTTACATTTTCATTTTCTCATAATTGCCTTTTTGCAAGCTGCCAATATAATTTTCATCAGATGTCTGTCTCGCCCTATACAATCTTCATTCATATTTCGTTTTAGTACTATAAACACATTATAACCCAGGATTTTAATATTTCCCCAGAACTCAACAATTCTATAACAAATGCAAAATACATGAGAATGGTCCACATTTATTGCCCTACGGTGTCTTCAATGTGGTAATGTTATAGGCATGTATTTGGCCCTAATTTTTGCTGTAATAAATAATTTGATTAAATTCTTCCAACAATGCTCTCTCCAAATATTTTCGAAAAGCAATTCCATTCCTATTCTGAAATGTTTACACTTAATTCTTTTTCCCATTTCTGTTTTACATTTAATGCCGCGATCCCTCTTATGTCATTTAAACACTGTCACAGTTTGGGATTTTACTCAATATTTCTTTGGAATTGTGTAGACCAATTATAATTCTAAATATCCCATTTATTCTAGGATTACCTTGTGTTTTTATTTATTTGTCACAGAAGTCCATCAGATGCAAATATTTGGAGTGGCCTTGCTTGTTTGATCCATGTTTTTGTTTCCAACTTGCTGGTTCATATTCTATCATTATATCTTTTTATATGAGTGTGTAAAGTCTTGCAACCTATTGAATGCAAAGCTGCATTGCTGGAGTGCCCCTTTAAATCCCAGGAAACAAATAATGGAGCCTTTGGTTCCCACATGACAACCAAGCTTGTCATGCAAAACAGCATTGTCATGACGACCTGGAAGGGGGAAAAAACATGCTCCCTTGTCAGATCGCACAACATACCTCACATGATCAAATCAAAAGTTTGCATGCATGCAAGTTGCAGTAAGGATGAGAACTTCTTTGTAGAGATAAGTGTGACGGGGTTGCCGGAATAGAAACCAGAGTTGCATCTCTTCTCGGTCCCTGTGCCCAATGGTGCTGATGAGAGTCACTACTTTTCACGCCCCGCCCCCAGTGAGAGAGCAGCGGTGACAGTGATGCAGAGCATGCATGTTGGTGAGGATCCTGCAGCCGATCCAGACACTGCCGACCGGACCAGTTTGGAATATACTCTCCATTTATAACTCTGCATCTGCCCTCTACCTCTCGGCTGCACCTGAGTCTGCTTAGAGGGCATTTGAGGCTACAAACCGTCCAAAAGGGTTCCTCTTTCCCCTTCCTTCTGCATTTCTTTCATGAATTTGGCTTTAATCCCTCCAAAAACTCGCAGTTGCCCAATCTTCCAGATGCTTCACCTGCCAATCTCGCTTACCATGTGGGTCTAACTGGTGGTTTCCATCTCCAGGTGGTTCACAAGAAGAGGTTGCACAAAAGGGAATATTTTATTTTTCAACTATAAAAAGACATCCCTCTTCATCTTTGGAGGCTCGTCCACTTTTTTTTTTTAAATTCTCGACAATGGCTGATGCGAACGCGGAATGTAACATTAAGGTGTTGTGTCGGTTCCGTCCACTGAACAAGTCCGAAATCACCCGCGGAGATAAGTTCATACCGACATTTCAAAGAGATGGCACTGTCATCTTCGCGGTAAGTTATTTCTAACGATCTCAACCTTTCCCGTCATCCTTCCATGCAGGCGATGGACGCTAGGGTTACACTTTACGTTTGGCACACACGTCAAATACTAGCAAGGTTTCTAACAGTGATCCAGCATGTCCTCTCTGCATCTTGTGTATGTATGTGTATTGCTGCCATTAAAAGGCTCCTGATAGTCACCTGTTATTTAGACTGAGCCTTGCAGAGACATCAAAATAATGACATGCCACCCATGCCTTGTTTTAGGCTATTTGCCACATACTTGGCCTTCTTTCTGAAATTCAGAGCACTTATATCTCCACAGCCCTGAGCTGATTGGAAAAAATATATATTTTGGTCCCAACCCCACCTTTGTGATCCCATAGTGTGGCTTGCTCAGTATTTCCATTTGGTATGGGTCCTGACTCAGAAAAAATTTTGGTAGGATTGCCCAAAGATGATTCCTGTGTTGTCAACCCTGAGTGCACATTTGAATTATTCGATTGTCATGCAAATTGCATTGATTTTCAGGTCCGTTTTAATGCGAATTAAATTTGTGCTGATGATTACTGCCACTGTTTTTTAGGAGCAGCAATAAAATGAACCCAGCTATGAAATGGTTATTTATCTGAGGCTGTGGTCAGCAGTGGAAGATTAGAGTGCACTAAATCGAAATGCTGTCGTTTAGATTATAATTCACATCTGGGAATACATACCACATGAGATGGACGCATGCATTTTGCACCTATATAATAGAGAGAGAGAGAGAGAGAGAGAGAGAGAGAGAGAGAGAGAGAGCGCGATCCACACCCATTTGGCCAAAGGGTGGGCTTCAAGTGATGATGAAGACAATCACATACACGCATACACACACACTCACGCACACACAAAAAATACACATTCATATGTTATTGACCCACTAGACACCTTTGCACAACTGTCTTCTATTTTCTGGTTTTCTTCGTGCGTATTGAATAGCCACATTTACACAATCACATTATTTTGATGCTATTTGTGAGGACAAGTTGACACAACAACAGCTTGACATAATTAATTCCTGCGTCAGCTCTACTAACTTTATTTGACTGTATTATGGTTGTGTTCAAAGATAGCAAAGGAATAAAACAAAAGTATTCAGTTGTTCATTGTTGTAGATTATGAGAGCTTAAATAACTGCCTCAGTGCTAAATTCTACAAACTATTATTAAATAATTTGAATGGAATTGCTGACTTCAAATGAAATCAAATAGTTTTTTTAGATGTCAGTACTTCTGTTCCATTCGGGCAATATTATGTTTTAGATGGAATACCAGATGACAGTTGGAAACTGTGTGTGCAGAAATGAAGAAAAATCGCATGACCTCAGTGAGGGAACTGTAATCTTTCGCTCTGGAAACAAAACATACAGACTGTACTGCTGTTCTCTCCTCCCTACATTTCTGTATGGCAGCACAAGCCTTCAAAGGTGATAATGTCTAGAAAGAGAAGGTCATCTCTCATTATTTTTCATGTACTTCCACTCAATTTCCTTCTGTCCAAGCTGCTATAGTCACAAAAGAGTATACGTTGAGAATGTAATTACCTCTGAGGCATGCGGAAGGACTTTTTGAGGTATGTAAATGTATTCTGAGTGTCTGCTCTCTGAGAAAGTTGTAAAAATATATCCCCTGAGAGTTTAAAATGACGTTCCCGTCGGATTTGATCAAGAATTAAAGTATCAGGCCAGCAAACAAGAAGGCTTGCTGCAGGAGCCCTGTAGTGCCAACTAATCTCTTGCATTCTAATGGTTGACAAGAACAAGTCACATGTGGGCTGCGTTGATGGCTCCAACATTTGTCAGCTCCCTCCAGAACTTGTTAACTGACAGAAGCAATGTTTTTAGTTGTTGGGTGACAGGAAGGACTCAGAAAGATTAATGATCAGTGCAGATGGCACGTCAGTGTTTTGTGAATTGAATAAGGAATGTCTCTGGGGCCTCAACGCATGAGCACCGGGTGGCATCTTATATCTCGGCCCATATGTGAAAGACTCCTGACTCAACCTGGATTTGAATTTTGATGAGTTAAACGCTGGCTGGAACTTGACGCATCAGCTTAAAAATTTGCTACACATCTGCTTATGCGTCCGTCTGTATATGGGCGTCAGCTAACATTTTTAATCAGGTGACAATCTGAGACAATAAATAAAATGTTATCGCCTTGTGTATAATAAAGATTATTTATTAGTATTTGGTGCTTAGACCAAGTGTGCCCTAGTTGTATTTTAGGAAGGGAGGTGAAGCCATGAGTCTTAATAGGTGGTGGAGTGGGATGCAGAGGATGGCTGAGTATATGATAAACTGGAGCTGAACAGGATGGAGCAGGATGCATTGATTTCTCTCTGAAATGACAGATGCCAAAAGCACAGGGCCTGTGACGAACTGGCGACTTGTATCGCCCTGTGCCAGCTGGGTTAGGCTCCACTCTTCCCCTGAACAGGCTAAGCAGTTACAGAAAATGGATGGATGGAAAAGCAGACGGGAGAACATGTTTAAAGTTTGCCAGCATCACAGCATCACAGCATCATCATCAAGTGCACTAAAGATTGTATTTTGCTGAGTTTCTTTTTAATATGAGAATATTAATTATTCTCATATTAAATATTAGGAGGTTTCATAGCAAAAATTGCCTGATCTCAATCTCTTTCATGCTCTGAAGAAGGCCACTAGGCCGAAAAGTTAGCATGTTGATATGACATAGCCAAATGAATTGGTGTTACTGTAGATCAGACAATTTGTAATGCAATTTTGTTTGTGCTCCCTTCCACATTTGGATTCTCATAGTGGTATTGTATGTTTTGGCTGAGCACAACAATCTAATATACTGCGAAGACGCGTCCTCTCCAAAGCTCTTACTTTCAATTTAACCATAGTATTTATGTACATTAATTATATCCCCTAAAGTTGAGGATATTATGGAATCGTCATTGCCGGCGCTTCCGCCGGCGTCGCAGATCTTTTGTGTTAACAAGATAACTCAAAAACTATATCAAGGATAAGTTTTGCACATGTTCTACCCTCTATAGACCTTTGTGGGAGGAATTGATATTGGGAAAAGTCAGATGTACATTTCCGACACGAGGGGGAACTTTATTTGCGTCCATCATTTTCTCAACCATTTAATTTGGTGACTCGAGTAGATCAATCTTCTAGATATCATATTTTACTATAATGGTTCATATTTTACTCAGTGGGGGAGTTTGTTTTTTTTAACGTCAAATGCGTTTTTTTCGGTCATTACTTCCTGACCATGAGTCTGATTTCAACCAAATTTTGTGCTAATGAATCAACTTGAGTAGATCTATCTAGTACACTTAATATTTTACTTTATTAGTTCATATTTTACTCAGCACACAAAAGTTTGACACCGAAAAACCACTCAGAGTATGAAATAGAATATGGATATACTTTATTATGAGTTCACCTTATTGTGTCAGTATTGTCTATCATCTACAACAACAAATTTCTGCAAGGAAACACTCTTATATGATAGATAGATAGATAGATAGATAGAGAGATAGATAGATAGATAGATAGATAGATAGATAGATAGATAGATAGATAGATAGATAGAGAGATAGATAGATAGATAGATAGAGAGATAGATAGATAGATAGATAGATAGATAGAGAGATAGAGAGATAGAGAGATAGATAGATAGATAGATAGATAGATAGATAGATAGAGAGATAGATAGATAGATAGATAGATAGAGAGATAGATAGATAGAGAGATAGATAGATAGATAGATAGAGAGATAGATAGATAGATAGATAGATAGATAGATAGATAGATAGATAGATAGATAGATAGATAGATAGATAGAG
>VRLP01003059.1:0-71853 GCA_009660295.1 Lophius piscatorius
TATATATATATATATATATATATATATATATATATATATATGGTGGTTGATATTTTCAAACTTTAGTTATGGCATTTAAAAATAGATAATGCATGCTACTAGCCTGGTCAAATTTAGCTAACTTGAGCTATGGCGGCTAATATCAACTTGACTTAGTTGCTGATATTTGTTAATACGAGCTTAAACAGCTGATACTACTAACAGTCGTTAGCTCATATTAGTTCGTCTATGATGCTAAAGTTGAGATTATCCAACAGTTTTTTTATGGCGATGGTTTTGAGACACGCCTCTAAAAGGCAGAGCTTAGAGATCACTCGCTGCGTGAATGATGAAGGTGACCCCCCGCCCCTTCGTCCTCCTCAGGGGGAAGAACTCGGCCCTTCATGACGCTGCTGTTCTCGGAACCAGTGGTCTGCCGTGTGCTCAAGTCCTGCTCAGGTACGTTAGCATCTGTTAGCCTTGTGTTTCGCATGTTAGCTGTGGCTCCTCCCACCTCCTGATGACATCATCGTGTGTTTTTCAGCTGTAAGGCCAGCATGAGGCAGAGGAACGCTAGCGGTCAGACGCCGTACGACGTCGCGGTGAACTCGGACTGCAGAGGCATGGCGTCTCTGCTGGCGGCCCAGACTGGACTGGAATTACTGGGGAAGCTGGGAAAATTGAAAGTGGACCGGGACGTTCTCTGAGGCGAAAAATATATGTTTTTTTTACAAACTGGGCTCAATATGTTTTTATTTGCTGTCATTCGTTCATAGAAAAACAAACAAACGGCGGTTTGAGGCTCCGGTGGCGTTGAGATTCCGTCATTCAGGTTCAGGGGTCACGACCTCGGAGTCATTGTGAAAAATCACTTCAATGATGATGAACCAGACCCCTAACAACAGAATCTAAACAAGACCCCTCCCTGAAGAACAGGATGTTTTTTCCCCAGACAGGAAGTCAATAAAGTCACGACCAATTATTGAAGGGCAACTTTTCACTTTTCACCATGAAACAGGAAGTAACTCGAATCCCACTGATCGGAGCCCCTCCTTTAAGACAACACATTCGGGGCCAGTGATGACTTCACGGTCCTGCGGTCCAAACCTCTCTAGCGCCACCTGATGGTTAAAAAATCATGACTCAAGAACTGCGACCTCCGCTGCTAGCTTAGCTGCTAGCAGCCACACGCCGTTACTACACCTGCTATCATCGCAGAGTTGATGGGGTGGAGTCATTGAAGGGGTGGTGTAAACCGGGCCTCCTGCTGTCTTAACATCAGCCCCAGGAAGGATTCGGGACCAGATGGTACTGGAATCTGGTCCAGAGGAGTCCTCCTCAGACCACCACCCTCTACTCCTGGTACCAAACAACAGGAACTGGAACCAGAAGCCTGGACCTGGTCCAACAGGACTCATCCACACTTAGCACACAGAAACACAGGTGCTCCACGACGACACCGACCTTTGACCTTTCCAGCAGGGGCTGATTGAAGGACTCAGACGGTGGTGGAGAAACAGATTTACTCAAGTCATGGAAACAGAACTGAAACGTTCACATCGCGCTCCAACTTCATGATGCGGTCCGGTTTCACAGTTTCATAGTCGGGTTCCAGCAGATGGCGCTCCTTAACACGGGGTCAGGGTTCACGGGTCGCCGTGTCAGCGTCTGAGCCGCAGGAAGAAGGCGTGGCGACACTCGCTGCTGTCCACTGGGTAATACTTATCATAGAAGTCCAGGATGTACTCCTCCGCCTTGAAGCCGAACTTCTGGTAGAGCAGCATGGCGGGATTACTGGCCGACACGTGGAGCGTCACGTCTTTGCCCATGCACGTCTGAAAAACAGCCACGAAGCAACGTGAGGCGTTAGCACGCTAAGACGGAGCCGACCACATGACCACAGAACAGAAGCCCCAGGTTTCCACTGGTTTTAGTAGAGCCAGAGATGAGAGGAAGCTAAGGGGCGGGGCATCGACATCATCACCCATCATAGATAAAGTTAACGTCGGCTATCAACGCTAATCTTAGCTAATGTCTGCTATCATAGCTCATGTTAGCTAACTTCATCTGGCAACCCTAAATTAGCTTACATCATCTATCAGCTAAAATTAGCTGGCATCAGCTATCAAAGCTAACATCAGTTGTGATGTATTATTATTATTATTATTAGCTAATGTCAGCCATCACAGCTCATGTTAGCTAGCATCCGCTATCATAGCTCATGTTTACTAATGTAAGCTAGATCATAGCTGATGTTGGCTACCTTCATCTGACAAACCTAAATTAGCTTACATAAACTATCACAGCTCAGATTAGCTAGTGTCAGCCATCATAAGTCATCTTAGCGAGCAAACGCTATCATAGTTAATACAGGTTGTGATAGCTAACAGAGTAAGTAATGGCTAATGGCACAGATGAGCTAAACCAACGTTCAAAAACTAGTTGAACCAACTGAATCATGTTCATGACATCATCACGTGATTAACTAGCTAGCTGGATCGGGTGTTAGCTTGGCATCACGACTAGCATTATCCGTAGAGCCAATTCTTATGTTTTGAATCTCAGCCATGCGTTTCTTCCATGCATATGACCCTGAACTAGTCCCTCCCTCTGAAGACCCGGTCCAGGGTTCTTCCCTGACCTCAAGCCTCACCTGGATCAGATGGTAGATCATGAAGGTCCCGACGCCTGCTCTCCTCCACTCTGGATGGACCAGCAGGAAGGAGATGTAGGCCTCATTGTACTTCACATCTGGTACCATGAAACCAAAGCCCACCACCACTTTCTTATAGAGGACCACCACGCTGAAGTCCGGGTACTGCAGACATTCGGACAGGTCCACACCTGGAGGACGAGATCAGACACATGGTAGGCCGGACCGGGCTGGACAACGGTCCAGTGGTTAGAGAGTAAAGGAAATGGAGCTGGTACCTGGCCAGAAACTGTCGTGACACATGGCGTTGACAGAGGGGATGTGGTTTGGGCGGACGTAGCAGTAGTCAATGGGGGATTTGGGTTCAGGGACCCAGTCCGGGTTGTTCCTGTGAGGGTGGGCTCTGATCTCCTCCAACAACCTTAACTTCAGCGGACGACTCTCGTAATCCCTCCTGAGGAACAAAAACAGAACCGTGTTACTACTCTACTAACCACGTACTGATGAGGAGGGGTACTGAAACCCTCTCTACCTGGCCGAAGGCTGCGGGACCCTCTCTACCTGGTCGAAGGTTGCGGGACCCTCTCTACCTGGACGAATGTATCTGGACCAAATGTACCTGGACCCTCTCTACCTGGTCGAAGGTTGCGGGACCCTCTCTACCTGGTCGAAGGCTGCGGGACCCTCTCTACCTGCACGATATCGTTTACCTTTGCTCTAGGTAACTTTACCTGATGTACGGTTTCAGGATGCGGGAGGTGTAGGGACTTTTGATGGTCTGGTCCAAACTTCCCTCGGCTCCCATCAAGCGGTGCCAGAAGGACATGGTGCGCTGCTGGAGGCCCCTCCTACTGGAGATGCTGGTCTGTAAACGACACCAACATCAGATCGGTCGGTCTAAGAGTTTGAGATCTAGATAAATCTTTACGGTACCTGGAAGCGGTCGAGAATCCGCAGCTCCTGGCTATTGGTGCAGTATTTTCCCATAATTCCACCTTGGATCTGTGACCCCGCCTCCTGGGCTCCGTAGATTCCCCCCACTAGGCTGAGGGTGGCGCTGAGGGCCCGGTCAACGTCCAGAAGAGGAAGCCCTCTCTGCCTTTTGGCCTGGCGGACCAGCAGTTTCCTGTGGAGGCGTTTGGCCTGAGGCGTGACGGCCAACGCCAGCGGACAGGCGTCCAGCCGCCGCAGCAGCATCTTCTCCTCGTACAGGCTGAGCATGGCGAAGCGAGGGGTCTGGGGGACCCCGCCAGCTCCGACTGCTTTCTCAGGACGAGTTATCCTCCTCCGCTCGGGTCCTCCGGCGCCGACGCACGCCCCAGCGGAGAGAGATGGACCTTCGCTCGGCTCTTCCAGGTCGTCCCCACGCTCGCGGGCTTCATCGTCCTCGCTCTCCGCCTCACGCTTGATGTGAGGAGGAGCGCCTCTGAGCTTCTTGCGGGCAACGAGGTTAGCGGTGGGAGGGGGGAGGTACTCCATACCGGGGTCGATCATCCCCTCCGTCTCCATCTCCTCGTCATCTGGAGGTGAAGAAGACACCAGGTCAGAACAGGCGCGGCAGCTTCTCCGTGTTTACTTCGGACGTTGACTCACCGTGGAACAGAGCCTGCGGCGGCATCGCATCCGGGATGAGGTCCGCCTCGGACAACAAGCTGGGCGTCGCTGAATGTGACGCCGGCGTCCCCGGGGCGGAGAAGTCGGGGGACGGCGACGGCGAAGGGCTGGTGAGGGGTGTCCGGTCTGAGGAGCTGAGAGAGGAGAAATCGATGACCTCGCCTTTCTCCAGAATGAGGTCAGGCCGGCGTCCGGCGTTCCCCCCGCGGCCGCCGCCCAGTTTCACCGGCGTAGAGGAGGTGCTGCGATCGGCGTAGCCCGCCACGGCCTCCTTCTGAGCCCGCCGGATGTCTTTGGCCTCTTGCGTGCGGGAACGTTTTTCCTTCAGCTGCATGGCGTTCTCCACTGGGTTTCTGGCACCACGCTTCCTCAGGCCCTCTACCGTGATGATTGGGTCCAGGACCGGTTTGGAGGCTGCAGTGGAAAAGGGAACATTTTAGGTTGAGGTGTCAGTGACCCTTTGACCCAGAACCTCCAGAACCTCCATTCAATCCCGCTGGACTACCTTTAGTCTTGGGAATAGATTTGTCCACATCAGGTCTCAGAGTCGGAGGACGGTTCTGGACCAGTTTCCACCAACCAGGCTCGCCAAACTCTTGCGCCCCTGAGCGGAAGAAGGTGGGACTACCGACTGACAGACAGCCCGCCACGGTGCTCCACCACGTCGACGTCTTCTTCCTGTCAATCAAACATGGTGACAGGAAACACATCATCATCATCATCTGGACAGGAAATGACCTACAAAACATCTACGAGGTCTCCACAGAAAGGCTGCAGGTCCCAATCGGACACATGGGCTAATGCTATCATAGCTAATGTTAAGTAATACCAGCTAATGTCAGCTATCATAACTACGGTTTGGTAATATTAGCTTATTCAGCTAATGTCAGGTATTATAGGTAAATTTAGCTAATGTTAAGTAACACTACCTTATGTGGCTAATACTAGCTTATGTCAGCTATCACAACTTATGTTACCTTATGTAGCTAATTCTAGCTAATATCAGCTATCATAGCTAATTTTAGCCAATATCAGTTTAAGTACCTAATGCTGGCTAATCAACTATTGTACCTAATGATAGCAATCAATACTAATACAAGCTAATCTCAGCTATCCTAGCTAAAGATAGCTCATGTCAGCTATAATAGGTAATGTTAACTAATATCAGTTCATGTGGTCAATACTAGCAAATCTATGCTATGGTAGCTAATGTTTGCCAATATCCGCTCATGTAGCGTATTTTATCGTTGCTAATGCTGACTTGCGCTCTTTCCATTGCTTTTCAGCAGAACAGGTTAGCTTTGAGTTACGCTAACATGGCATGTTTCTATGTTTCAGCTAAAATGCAGAAGTCTGATGAACAATATTTATAAAGATGTATAAACAATGTTTTATAAACAATCCAATAAGACATCCAAAGTTAGCGATGCGTTCAAGTGACCTTGATCCCAGCAGGAAGTTCCAGTGTCGACCAATAAAAGCACAGATGTCCTCTTTCCACCTGAAGTAGCCCTGCCGACCGGTTCCCTCCAAAGACAGATTGTACATCGCCAGCATCACCACCTGACAGGAAACACCAGGAAAGACCTTCAGTGACCATCATCGAGGTTCCGTGAGGGGGTCTGTGGGCGCCACCTACCTGCTGCCAGGTGAGCCTCATCCTTTCAAAAGTCTCCTTGCCGTCCTCAGAGCAGTCGCTGCAGGTGAACTTGAAGAAGTTGTCTCCTTTCAGGTAGCTGGGCTGTTCGCCGCGGAGCTGAGCTGAGACAAAAGAACATCAGCATGTAGCTTCACGACCATCGACCGCTAACTTCAGCGCAAAAAATTCACCAGGAGGCGGGACTCCTTTGTGACTCCTCCTTGTTGGTAGTAATGGTGCCGAATCAGTTGGTCTAAAGTGAAGATGATGACGAGGGGATGCATCAGAACGGGACGTCCCGATGATGTGGGTTTTAGCAGCTAGTTTTCATCTGCTAGTAGCAGTAAGCAGCTACTAGCCATCAACAGCTAATAGCAGTTGGCAACTACTAACAGTCAGCAGCTAGCAGCAGTTAGTAGCCTGTAGTATTTAGCAGCTAGTAGCAGGTAGCAGCAAATACAGGCAGCTAGTAGCCATCAACAGCTAATAGCAGTTGGCAGCTAGTAACAGTCAGCAGTTAGCAGCTGGTACCAGTTAGCAACTAGCAGCAGTTAGCAGCTGGTACCAGTAAGCAGCCTGTAGTATTTACCAGCTAGTAGCAGCTAACAGTGGCAGCTAGTAGCCATCAACAGTTAATAGCAGTTAGACGCTAGTAGCCATCAACAGTTAATAGCAGTTAGACGCTAGTAGCCATCAACAGCTAGTAGCAGTTGCTAGGGAACTAGCATGACGCGAATCCATACAGGTTGCTAGGACAACGTTGCTAGATGTCGGTTTGAGACGTCAGAATCGAGGCTGTGGCGCTCAAACCGGATGAGATGTTGAGTTTTCACTTTAATCGTGACGCAAAAGCGGCGCTCTCATCACGGGCGCCGCGTTCGCGCGTCACTCATACAGCGCTCACTGGTGATGTCACGCTGCGCTCTGATTGGACGGCTCACCTGCAGGGATCCACTTGTGGCAGCGGTCGCAGTAGAAGCTCATGTCCTCGCACGCCCAGCCCCCTTCAGGCTCCTCCCCCACGTCACTTGTCAGAGAGTCTCCGCTCTGGTCATGTGACAGATCCACCGAGCCCTGATCCTCCGACTCCACGATCAGGAGGGTCTCCCCCTCCACCTCCCCCTCCTCCAGACCCTCGGAGGCCGACGTTCCGGTGGCCTCGTCCTCGGCTCCGCCCAGCTGCTCGCCGCTGCTGTCCATCTCCGACCCGCGTCCGCCGGGATTGGCCGAAGCCTCAGTGGTCGTGTGGGCGGAGCTCCGTCTCTCGGCGGCGTCTCTCCCGCTCCAGCTGCTGTGTCAGACCTTGCTGCTCCTCCAGGAGCCTCAGGTTCTCCTTCCTCCTCTCCAGACGCTCCAAATCTCTGAGGACGCCCTGGTGGAGCCGCTGGAGGACGGAACCCAAAATATTTACAAACAACGCCGTCGTGTCATCATTAGGAAACAAGTTTGACGCCATTTTTGTTTTCTAAGTTTGCCGGGTCACGGAGTCACTCGATGTTTTGTATTATTTAAATTATAATTATTCTCAAACAGTTATTTCACTACAGCGTAAATAAAGGAGAGAGAGAGAGAGAGAGAGAGAGGCTGTGAAGAGGATGAAGAATGGAAAGGCCGATGGTCCTGATGACATACTGGTGGCGGTATGGCGTTGTCTATGAGGTTAATATTATAACATTTGCCAGGGGAGGAGTTTATTTTTTCACCTCTGTGCGTTTGTTTGCCCGTCTTTCAGAACAATTCCGTGAAAACCAATGGACGGATTCGAATCCCACAAGGGTCTACCTGTCGTAGGGTCCTTGAGCAAGACCCTGAAACCCTGGCGATTCAAAGGTTCCGCCCACTGCTCCCTCAGGTATGGATCAAAGGCAGAGAAATAATTTCGCTATGTTGTCATTTTTAATGGCTGTATGTGATCAATAAAGGATACATTATTATTATTATTATTATTATTATTATTGACACCTTTATTTTGAAAGGCACACCGGATATTAGCTGGATTAGCTCTACGCAGCGCGAGCGGCTTCATTAGCGTTTATATTTATGTTTGTAAATTAATTTTATATTTCTGCATTTCCTATATTTAGATCTTTCTGTGGGTTTTGAGTCAGTGTTGTCCAGAAACACTGCGACTTTCCACCGCTAACTAGCGGTTATCTAATCGTTACCCTGACCGTCTCCTCCACGGCTAACTGTTAGCGCTGGTGCGACCCGGACTGGACCGGACCGTTAGGGTTGCCCTTACCTGTCTGTCCCACGTCTGTTTGAGATGAACGGTAGCCACAGTAGTCAAAGTCAAAACCACAGAAACTCCTAGAACCACCTTAGAGGTTGTAGACATGACGGTCGCTTAACTTCCGGTTAGCCGGTTGCTAATTTCCGCTGTTTGTCTTCTTCTACGGATTTATTTGCGTTGAACATACAATCTGGAATCGGACAGTTTCACTCAATCTTTAGGTCCCGAGCCCCGAAAGTCCGGTCACCCCATTGTTTTTGTAAGGATCATTATTTTCATTCTTTTTATAATTGTCTTTTATTCTCATCCTCAAAAGCTCACAAAACTTGTCCTGGCTTAAAATGTCATGTTTGTTTGGTACCACTAGAGGGCGTGTCATAATGGCTCCAGTGCGCCCTCTATCATTTTTTAGAAGAACCACCAGATTGAGCTTATTTTTTTTATTAGGAAGTACATTTATAATATCAGGATCAACCAAAAACTCTCTTGGAGTTATGATGTAAACCAAACAGGAAGTCGGCCATTTTTGATTTTATGTACAATTTTGTTTTGTTTTTTGCCGTTTCCAGGGGTTGAACCTCAAGAAAACACAGACCAATGAAGAAAATATCTTCGTCAATTTGACGACACACGGACGCCTTCAAAAGCTTAAAGACAACGTATTAAGAAAAACGATCTGCAAAAAGCACAACTGAACTTTAATCAACGTTGCGAAAACAAAAAAAAATAGAAATAACGCCTTGAAATGAACGGAATCCAAAGGTTTTTTATACCTTCTGAAGAAAAGTCTGAACCACCATCAACATTCTGACGTCGGTTGTCGCCGTGGCAACGCGTTCACAACGCTATCGACCAGCCGGAAGTTAAGCTAAGCTAACACGGCTAATCAACATAACTTGACATGTTTGTGTATTATATGTACATGTGGGCTCAGTGGGCTGAGAAGAGACGCTGAAGTGCGTCTTTGAGAGATACTCAGAGAGTTTGTCGGAGTTGTCGGTGGATTTAGAGGCTGGCGGTAACTCGGACACTAAAGGAGGAGTCTGTATGAGTTTATCCGGAGGTTTGGGTTCTCCGAGTGCTTTTTGGCGTCGATATTGTTCATTAAAAACCGAATAACTCTAAATGGAACTTGAAAACTTTTAGTTTTCTGGTTGTTGTTGGTGCTTGTAAACAAAAACACTTCATTGTAAATCATTCTGTGAGACTCTGCTGACAGAGAGAGAAAAGAAAAAAAATCGATGCTGCTGACGAATCGATTCTTCTGGCCGCCTCTGTGACCTTGTTTGAGTCCAGCAGCAGTTCTGTTCTGGCGTGAGGTTTTGGTTCTGATGGACCTCAGCCTCCTCAGATGGCCTGATGACCCGCTGCAGCAGAGAACCAGATGGTGATGGAGAAGGGAAAGGATGGAGTTGCACCATCATGCATTGATGGTGGAGGCACACAGGGTGATTGACGTGGGCGGGTCTTCTCCGCGTTCAGCTCCGGGTTGTTCTGGATGCACCAGTCTAACAGGCCGTCAGTCACCTGTCTGTGGGCGGAGTCACCCGCCTATAGAAGGTGGTGTCATCCACAAATTCCACAGGAGTCTGACAGACTGGTGGGTGGAGGTGCAGTGAGACGAGCTGAGGGGAAAGAACGCATGAAAACCGATATTAGCTAACGTTAGCTCAGAGCTACCTATTGATAGCTTATATTGGCTCACTTTAGCTCAGAGCTACATTGGCTAATAGTTAATGTTAGCGGACCGACCTACCTTTTGATAGCTGGAATTAGCTAAAGCTAGCTCCTCTAGCTATTGATGGTTGATAGTGGCTAAAGTTACCTCACAGCTACCAAATGATAACTGATAGTTGCCAATCTTAGCTCGGAGCTACGTCTTAATAGTCTTCAGTAGCTAACATTAGATCAGAGATACTTATTAATGGCAGCTAACTCTAGCTCAGTGCTATGAATTGATAGCTGATATGAGCCAACGTTAGCTCAGCGCTATCTGTTATAGCTGATATTGGCTTACATTTACTCGGAGATATTCGTTGATAGCTGATAATGGCTAGCTTTAGTTCAGCTTTATCTAGTATTTAACGTTGGTTGAGAGCTACCAAACATTAGCTGATAGTTAATGTTAGCAGAGCGAGCTACCTTGTGATAGCTGGAATTGGCTAACGCTAGCTCGGCTAGCTATTGACCTCTGATTGTTGCCAACATTACCTCAATGATAACTGATAGTTGCTAACGTTAGCTCAGAGATAATTATTAATTGCAGCTAACTCTAGCTCAAAGCTACCTATCACCAGCTGATAATAGCTAGCGTTAGCTCAAAGCTATCTGTTGATAGCTGATATGCGCTTAAGTTAGCTCAGAGCTACATGGTGAGTTCTCAAGAACCACAAACTCCCATGATCCTCCAGTGTTCCAGTCTTCACACAGACTCAGAAGGTGCAGAGATGAGCGTCAGTTTTATTGATCAATAACATAAATACGAATGTTTCACAGACCAAAGTAAAAATAAATATCAATAAACAGCAATAAATTAAAAGCAGGAAGTGACCAGTAGCCTGTTAGCTCGCCGTCCGGGACCAGACGCCGAGAAGTGGTCGTCTCAGAGGATGACAGTGCAGTTCCATGGCTATTTACACACAGTTTATTTTACACACAGTTTATTATACAGACATTTTATTTTACACATTTTCATTCGACGACGTCTCTGCTTGCGCTTCAGACCATATTATTACAACCAATTTAAAAAACTAAGAAAAAAAAAATCAAAAGGGATTAAAAACTTGAGAACAACACCGTCGCCACGGCTACCAACGCTTTTCAACACACGCTCGGTGTCAAATACAAAAATATCACAACGGTTCTGTTCGCTTCCATCGGCGCTGTGATGCAGCAGCTCCCGACCTTCAGGTGACCTTTGACCCCACTCAACAAACTTACTAAATATTCTTTCTCAGAGTCAACGCCAGAGGCTTGTATCTAACATCTTAGCCAGAGGCCAGGAGCTAACATCTTAGCAAGGGGCCGGTAGCTAACACCTTAGCAAGTGGCCGGTAGCTAACACCGTAACTGGAGGCTAGTTGTTGAAATCATTGCCAGCCCTAGTAGCTAACATCTTAGTGTGGATTTAGGAATTATTAGTTTGTGGATAGTGGCTTCATGTTAACCAGTGGCTACTTACTAGCATTTCATGCCAGAGACTAGCAGCTAAAACCTTAGCCAGAGGCTAGTAGCTAACATCTTAATGCGTGAATAGTGGCTAAGATTTTTAGCCAGAGTCGAACTGCTTACATTTATTGAGAGGGGCTAATAGTTCATGTATAGAGTTCGATGGTAGTAGCTAACATGTTAGTATGTGGATAGTAGTCAGCTGCTAGCTAGTTGCGAACATTTTATTGTGTGGATAGTAGCTCACATCTTAACCACAGGCTAGTAGCTAACATCTTAGACAGCAGTCAGTAGGTAAAATATTAGTGTGTGGGTAATGACTAACAGCCTAGCATTAGGCTAGTAGCTAACATTTTAGTGGGTTGCTAGTAGCTAAAGTCTTAGCTAGAGGCCAATAGCTAAAATCTTAGCCTGTGACTATTAGCTACTTCAAACGTTCTGTAGTGATGAACGTAAGACCAAACGGTTTGGATTCTGTTGTCAGAAAAACCCAAACCAGAACCTCGAGGAATTTGCTGACCGGGTCACATGATCACCGCGTCTTTGCACCTCCACCCCTTTGAGCTGTCGGTCTAGAGCTGCTGGCCGCCTGCGAGGCAACGAGGAAACAGACACGCGCTGCAGGTTCTCCGGCGTGTAGCCACCGACCCACGGCGCCATTACGGCTACAGCTTTCACAGTCCAGCTCTTTGCCCCGCCCACTCACACGTCACATGACCTAACAAAGACGGATGTAAATGGAATCAAACACCCGCAACGATCTTAACGCTTTAAACTGTTCGCTCCCTTTTTCCCGGTGGCGCCAGATATAACGACTTCCTGTTCCTCGCGACTGCGTTTGGTCCGAGAGCGTTTACACCATCCCATAATGTGAACTTTCACACACGAAGATGCCAGAAGACGAAAAATTCTGGTGACACTTAAGACCATAAGTGCTGAGATTGGTCCTGAAGGATGCTGATGGCGTGGAGGCGGAGCTTATTGTTAGCGCCAAACTCCCATGATCCCCTGGTGACACATTCAGTGTGAAAAACGAGTCACCTTGACCACTGAATGATTGACAAGTGTGCAACAGTAGGAGGGGAAGGGGCGGGACTTAGAGAAGAATAAGTCCAGAGCAAATGAGGTAAACATGGCGGCAGACCGTTATCTGTCCAATCAGGAGCCCCGGCTGGCTCGCGTCATCAGATACCACAGGGATCATGGGAAATTGAACCTCCCGCCATTGGATTCCAAGCTTCCTTCTTTTTTTTCTTTTTTTAAACGAGGTTAGCACACAGATGAGCTCACATGTTAGCATAGCTTAGCACACAGACGGAAGTGGGGGAAAACTGCTAGCATAACTAGAGTAGCAAGATTTTCCAGCTACAAATGCTAGTTTTTTTATTTCAGTGGCGTGCCAGTGAGATTGCCGCCAACATGTTAGCAAGTCTTGCTAGCTGTTCTGATTAATAAGTGCGGAATGCACAAAAAAACAAATTCTAACTTTAAAGGTTCACAGCCAATTATTTCGTTTTTGGGGGCTAACATACAAGTCCATTCAATTTTGTTTTATCAAAACATAGAAGCTAACGCAGAGCCAACAAATCATGGAAGCTAATACCTCCCAATCTCAAACCTAGTTGTTAGCTTACCAGACAAGGATAGAAGTTATCCCAAAGCTAATTGGTCCTGGATGCAAATATTCTTTATCTCAGACGTAGCGGTTATCTTAGCAGACAACAATGGAAGCTAACCCAAAACTAACAACACCTACAAGCTATTAGTTCCTGATATCAGACATGGTTGTTAACTTAGCAGACAATAGAAGCTAACGGGACCTAAAAGCTAATATTCTCATGCATAGTTGTTAGTTTAGCAAAGACAAAAGCTAACAACGAAATAAACCTAAAATTAGATAGAACGCAAGCTCTAAGCTAACGGGACATAGACGCTAATACTTGCTATCGTCGATCTGAATTGTTAGACAATAATAGAAGCTTCATACAGATACTTTTTTTTTTTTTTTTTTAACAGTTCGGTTTCATATTTATCTCTGAATATTAGCTTCTATGTCCAATTAGGTTTAGTTGCATTAGCATTAGCTTGCAGCTCTGCTTCCAGTTAGCTGATGAGTATCCTGGTGACTAGCTGATTAGCCCATAAGATCGAACACGTGACATTGAAATATTAATTTGGACAAAATGGCTAATCAAGATGCTAATATTTTTCTCTTAATTCTTAGCTTTGCCTAAGCTAACAGAACGCATGAAGTAATATTCCCTTATTTTTTTAACTTAGCAGACAACAACTGAAGCTAATTGCAGCTAAGTTAGACATCGCTGACAATTAAGTTTGATACTTGGCTCTGAATATTAGCTTTTATGTCTATTTTGCACAGAGTTAGCTTTTAACGCTTCCTCTAGTTAGGTTACTGGAGGAGAGATGTTCTACTAGCTGCTTCGCTAGCAGGATCCAACATGTAACACCGATATTAAATGAAGACGAAGAAGCTAAGCTAAGCAGGAAACGAATATTTTCTGTTACCTTGTGTCTGTCTAATGCTAACCGTAAGATAAAAATTAGCATAGCGCAGCATTTTCCACCTGCTTCAAAGTCCCGTTAGATTAATCACACCCTGCGACACACGACACAGGTGACGAGGCCTGAACCTGCAATTCTGGTTCATGATGTCACAGAGGAACCTGATGATGTCAGTGATGACATCACAATGCTGATTGGGGGACATTAAATGACACACGGATAGAAGACACTTCAAAACACACAAAACATTTTCCCTTCTGAGTCCTGATGGCATCCGGCGTAGACAGCCCTCACGACCATCGCTGCTCTTCCGCGACTCCACCCCTGCTGATGTCATCAGAGCGTCTCCGCGCTGTCGCCGTGGCATCATCGTGGCGTCCCCACGGCGCTCGCCCGTGAAGGAAGAGTCTTGATTGGGTCCCAAACGCGTCACTCCGTAAGTCACGGGTTCTGGGTTTCAGGTAGTTCAGGGGAAACCGTTTACGTTCCCAACATTCCTGCAAACGGATGACATCATCCAAAGGACGGTCGGCGCCATCAAAAAGCCAGACGTCACTTTAAACGACATGCAGCGAAGGTTGGCGGGTCGAAAAACGTCCAATGTGGTGTCAGAAATAAAAGTGTCTGCGTAAGCAAGGCGTCTAAAACTACAAGAGCTGGCGGTTGCCGATTTGTTAAGCGCTCCGATTTTGGAGGACGGTAACGTCAGGTTTAAGCCCCTCCCCCCCCCCCCATCAAGTCGAGTACCGGCGACCCGACAGTAGGGCCAAGACGCGACCAAACGAAATCCAGCCCAGGCACGAATTTTTAAACCCTGCCCCCACTGAGACAGAGGAAACAAAGATTTGGCTTCTGTACAGTGACTTCCTGGATGTGGGCGGGGCATCCCGGCACCGCAGTCAAAGGTCAGGGTCAAGTCTTCAAGCTGGGTTGGGGCGGAGCCTGAATGTGAGCCTTGTTATAGAACTGTATTCGGTTGACCCTAAGCAGGCTCCGTCCCCGCCTTCCGGCTCCGCCTCCGGCTAATGGCGGACCTCGTTGGCGATCAGACTGTCCTCCCCCGACTGAAAATCCGCCTCGTTGATGCCGTTCCCGCCGTTTAGCATCTCCTCATCCTGCGACGACCCCCGGTCTTCCTCGCCGCTGCCGCCGCCCGGCTCGTCCAAGTTGGGGTCCTGAAGCACCTGGGCGATATACATCTGCTGCTGCTGCAACAACACGAAAAACACGTCAAACAGGCGGCGCCGGAGTGCCCTGTCAACTGGAACCGGGCTTTTAACTGGGACTGAATGGGTTACCTGAGACTTGGTGGTGGGGGAGGACGTGATCCTGGTCGGGCGACCGTTCTCGACAACGTCCACGTCGCTCTCCTTGGTGTCGATCTGGGGACAGAGAACGCAGTGAGTTCGGTTCTGACCAGAACCCGACACGTGTGTTTGGTGGAAACCCGTTGGCGTACCTTGTAGTTGTGAGCGCTGAGGTACTTGAAGTGTCCGAAGCAGACGTGGGACAGGCAGACCACGATGGTGATGATCAGGACCACCAGCGTGAACATGGAGGTGGGTGTCTCAAAACCTGACGTCACAACAACCGTTAGCATTAGCATTAGTTAGCATTCAGCAACAACAACAAACACGGGTCGTAACAGGAAGTTCTTATCGACTCGTTCCAGACACGCCTCCACTGACTCGGTTCGGACTGGACGGTTCGGATCATCGGGCCGGGGGTCTTACCCGTACGGACCGTAGAGAAGAAGAGCAGCCAGAAGAGGCAGAGGATGGGAGCGGCCACCACCTGGGTCACGGCCCCCGAGTGGATCTTCTTGTCCAGTTTGGAGGGCAGGTAGGCATAGTACATGTTGTACCGGTCCACCAGGTGCTTCAGCAGCATGTACATCAGACCTGAGGGGGGACAGGTGAGAACCTGAGACTAGAACCCACCCAACATTCCTGAACAAGGTAGACATTACTGAACAGATATAAGACTGGGACTGATTCGATGTGGACTCCAGTAGACCCTGTCCTGACACACTCCAGTAGACCCTGTCCTGACACACTCCAGTAGACCCTGTCCTGACACACTCCAGTAGACCATGTCCTGACTAGCTCCTGTGGACCTGTCCTGACCGACTCCTGTGGACCTGTCCTGACCGACTCCTGTGGACCTGTCCTGACCGACTCCTGTGGACCTGTCCTGACTGACTCCTGTGGACCCTGTCCTGACTGACTCCTGTGGACCCTGTCCTGACCGACTCCTGTGGACCTGTCCTGACCGACTCCTGTGGACCTGTCCTGACCAGCTCCTGTGGACCCTGTCCTGACTGACTCCTGTGGACCTGTCCTGACCAGCTCCTGTGGACCTGTCCTGACTGACTCATGTGGACCTGTCCTGACTGACTCATGTGGACCTGTCCTGACTGACTCATGTGGACCTGTCCTGACTGACTCATGTGGACCTGTCCTGACCAGCTCCTGTGGACCTGTCCTGACTGACTCCTGTGGACCCTGTCCTGACTGACTCCTGTGGACCTGACCAGGGTTGAGGCCTCTGGTACGTGGTGTTGGGTGGACTGACCGAAGGGGACGATGATGGGACACGTGATGCTGTAGGCCATCACTACGGTGAAGACGTTCATCATCCAGGCGTAGGCCGCTCCGAACTGGAACTCGTAGGCCTGGTGCTGCAAAGACCAGAGACAACATTTTGAATTAAGGTCCGGCCTCAAAGTGTGGGGGTCCATCCAGAGACTGTCCCTCAAGTCGGGGCTGGACTTCAAAGTTGAAGTCCGTCGTTCGAGTTGGACTCTGTCCTTCAGGTCTGGGTCCATCTACTAAGTCGATGTCGAGGTCCGTCCTTTAGGACCGGGTCCACCCTTCAGGTTGCTGTCAAAGTCCAAGTCCTCGTACCCGGGATCCTTACCCTCTTGACGTTGCGGCGGTCGGCGGCGGAGCGGGCCAGGCAGAGCCGGATCATGTACATGAGCAGACCCGGGATCCTCAGCAGGTCCATGGCGTTTCCGATGAAAGCGGAGGCGATGACGTAGTTGACGAAGAACGCGCCATTGTCCGGCAGGAAGACGCACCTGAAGGGGGGCCCAGCAGAACCGTCAGACAAGAACTTCCAAACACCGAGCGCTAACATGGGTCCACCAGAACATCTCCACTACTCACTCGAACCGGACCGTGGCGTCGGCCAGAAACTTCTTATCGAAGAGCCAGCGGAAGAACACGTCCAGACTGGGAGACAGAAACACTCCGTGAGAACGGCAGGGGTCAAAGGTCACTCGGGCGCTTACAAGGGCCAGATTTATTACCTGCTGAGTCCAAGAGAGGGCAGCAGCAGAACCATGAAGATCAGGAAGGTATAACATTTATGCATGGTGGTCCGGTTCTCTCCAGACCTGCAGGGACCATCAAAAGCAAAAATTGGTGAAACTGACGCCTCAAGGCTCGACTCCTAAGTTCTGGACGTCGGACCCAGACTCGGCTGATTTGGACCTGTTCCTACTGACAAGCGAACATTAGCTAACCTCAGTTCTCAGGGCTAACTTTAGCTAACTTCATCTTAAGCTAACGGCAGCTGTCGTAGCTAATGATAGCTAACTTAAGCTAACTGCACTTCTCAGGGCTAACTTTAGCCAAATTCATCTTTAGCTGACTGCAGCGGTCGTAGCGTATGTTAGCTAACCTCTGCTCTTATAGCTAACATTAGCTACCACCAGCTCTCATGCTAGCTTACTTTAGCTTTCATGATTATTGTTGGCTACCGTCAGCTCTAAGGGCCAACATTAGCAACTGTCAGCTATTGTAGCAAACGTTAGCCGTCTTCGCTGAGATTGTGAGGGCGGCGCCGAGCAGCGGTACCTGGTCCAGTGGGCCTCGAAGAAGGCAGAGTAGTAGACGATGGTGGGCAGCAGCGCAGAGAAGGACCACAGCAGAAGCGTGGGGAAGAACTGCGTGACGATGGGGTTCTGCGGAGACAAAGAGTAGAACCGTTACTTCCTGTTAGGGGCGTATACCCACCCATTGAGGGGGAGGAGCCACGCTGGAGGTTTCTTACGTTGAGATACTCGACGGGCTTGGTGACGTTGAACTTGTCCATAGTGGAGATGATGATGGCGGGCGTGGTGAGGAAGAAGAGCAGGAGGAAGAGACAGCAGTTGATGATGAAGCAGCGGATCCACCAGGAGATCCCGCCGAGCGACAGGTGTTCCCTACAGGAAGAGACCAACACACCTTAGCCGGAAGAATGAAGGTTTTGGGATTGGGCGGCATTTAAAGTGGGCGGAGCTTGGGGACGTACCAACGGACATTCTGCGGGTCGGGCGCATAAGTGACGCTCCAGTTGTGAACGTGAAGAACCTCGCTGAACTGAGACGAGCGCGGTTCCTGGCGGCACCGGCAGCCCTGGACCTGACAGGCGTTAAAGTCCTTCAAGATGCTGCAAACACAGAGAGGCGGGGTCAAACATAGAGGGGAGGGGTCAGCGACGGGGGCGGGGCTAGAGACAGAGGCGGGGTCAGACTGCAGCTCACATGGCCGTCATGGCTTCGTTCTGGAAGGTGACGAAGGCCATGCCCAGTGGTTTGGTGTGGACCTTCTCCTTCTCCTTGCGGTACTCCTCCTTCAGCTTGGCCTCCCTCTTGGTGTAGAAGCTGACCGCCTCCTCCTGCACGACGAAAGGAGGCGGAGAAATCACCGTTAACATGGTAGCGCGCTGAACACGCTAACCCAATCTGACCAGGCGAGGCTAACACCGTAACCGGCGCGGTTGAGCGATGACATCACCTCCTCGCAGCCAGTGATGGCGCAGCAGCAGAGGTGTCCACAGGGTTTGGGGTTGATCATGGTGGGAACGTGCTCCTTGGCCATCAGGTCCGTGAAGAACTTCTTGCTGCGCTCCGTCTTTTTCCTGGGCGGACAGGAGACCGTCGGCCAATCAGACCGGACCGTCCAAATATTCAGGTTTGTCAGCTGAAGGGTCTCCCAGAATGCACTGGGACTCACCTCTCGGCATTCAGCGCCATCAGTTTGGCCACGTTGTAGCAGATCCGGGCCTCCAGCACCGTACAGTTCTCGTACGCCTGCCTGAGGGACCAGACAGGTCAGAGGTCAACGGCTAACCGAGGAGCAACCCTCAAACAGAACATGAATCTGTACGTCCTACGGTGTGTCCCCCCCCCCCTTTCACGCTCTCCACCCTCCTCCTCCCCCACCCCTCCCTCCTTCTCTAAACCTGCCATTTTTTTAGTAGTAACTAAATCTGACACACGCAGCAGCGATCACATGACCCGGCCAGTCACATGACCCGGCCACAGTCACATGACCCGGCCACAGTCACATGACCCGGCCACAGTCACATGACCCGGCCACAGTCACATGACCCGGCCACAGTCACATGACCCGGCCGTGGACGGGCGAAAACTGCTGCAGTAGCTGTTCTGGTTCCGGTTCCTCGAGGACTTACTCAAAGTGCTGCTTGATCTGAGACTCCTCGGAATATTTAGAGATGCCGTTAATGAATAAAGTGCGTTTCACCTGCGAGACACAGAAGAGGGATTAAAACCCTGAAAACATCAACAAGGATCTGAAAAACAAATGAACTAATAGAAAAACTCCGTTAAGAATCAACAAATAAGAAACTGAGTCGGAATGTTGTGTTCAGGGACACGCGGGAAGAAGCTTGACACTCACTTCCTGTATTTTATTTTTTTAAATCAGTGCCTTTACTGTGAAATGAGGAGAGCGAACAGAGAGAGAGAGAGAGAGAGAGGGAGAGGGAGAGTTTGATTTTGGTACCAGGTCGTCCTCCTTGTAGTGCATCTTGGAGGTGTGTCTCCTCATGCTGTAGACGGTCAGCAGCAGGTACATGAAGGCAAAGGTGGTGTGGAGCCACAGCAGGTTGGTTCTGGAGAGAGATGACGCACAAACGTCTGAGCCGCACCCAAACACATCACCGGGATAAACACCGAGCTAAGCCACGGGTTTACCTCCACCCAATGAGTTTATGCTAAGCTATTAGTTTACCTCAACACACTGACTATATGCTAAGCTTACAATTTAGCTCAACCCACCGTCTGTATGCTAGGCTAACAGTTTACCTGGTTTAACTTTTGAGAAGGAGAAAAAAATATCTCTCTCTCTAGTCATCACCTAACGCATCAGAGATAAAATGCTAACTTATATGCTAATAAGTTGAAATGCTATATGAGGACTAGCTAATGAACAAGCACAGAAAGAGGAAGTGTAAACCAGGAGAGAGGTTATAAAATAAAACTATAACAATCCTAACAATAATGATGCTGAGGTCTGTATGCTAAGCTAGCAGTTTATCTCGACCAACGTTCTTTATGCTTAGCTAAGCTAACGGTTTTCCTCAACTCAAGTGTCTTTACGCTAATCTAAGATAAGGGTTTACCTCCACACACTGTCTTTATGCTAAGCTAAGGGTTTCCTGTCTTTGTGCTAAGCTACAGGTTTCCTGTCTTTATGCTAAGCTGGGCTAACCGTGCATCTGTCCTGGACTCACCCAGACTTGAGGTTGGCTATCGTGGTTCGTCCGAAGCTGTAGGCGTTATTTTCTGGAGGAAACAAAACAGGAACATCAGC
Organism: Lophius piscatorius; assembly: GCA_009660295.1. Lineage (NCBI taxonomy): Eukaryota > Metazoa > Chordata > Actinopteri > Lophiiformes > Lophiidae > Lophius > Lophius piscatorius. Next base: position 20,418 of record VRLP01003059.1, read on the forward strand.
GGGACTGAGAAAGTCCAGAAGGTGCCGAGTACTCTTGAAAAAGTACGGAGTACTACGCAGTGGTACCGAGTATTCATACCGAGTACTCTGATAAAGGACTATGTATTGACCTGAAGTACTGAGTACTGATAAGTACATGTTTGAAATACCAAGTACTTGAAGGTAATGAGTTTATCCATTGTTACAGAATACGTCTATTCAACCAGAGCAACAGAACCACAGAACCACAGACCAACAGAACCAGAGACCAACAGAACCAGAGAACAACAGAACCAGAGACCAACAGAACAAGAGCTACAGAACCACAGACCAACAGAACCACAACCCCAACAGAACCACAGAACCAAAGACCAACAGAACCAGAGACCAACAGAACCACAGAACCAGAGACCAACAGAACCACAGACCAACAGAACCAGAGACCAACAGAACCAGAGACCTACCGAAGCAGAGACCAACAGAACCACAGAACCAGAGACCAACAGAACCAGAGACCAACAGAACCACAGACCAACAGAACCACAGAACCAGAGACCAACAGAACTGGAGACCAACAGAACCAGAGAACCAGAGACCAACAGAACCAGAGATCAACAGATCTACAGAACCAGAGACCAACAGAACCAGAGACCAACAGAACCACAGAACCAGAGATCAACAGAACAAGAGATACAGAACAACAGTCCTACAGAACCACAGTCCTACAGAACCACAGACCTTTAGAACCACAGACCTTTAGAACCACTGACCTACAGAACCACAGACCTTTCAGTGACCTGGAGACCTATAAAAACACAGACCCGTAGAACCAAAGAGCTACAGAACCGCAGAAACCGATTTACAGAACTACTGACTTTCAGAACCAGAAACCTACCACTTACCTAGAGAACCATTGATCTACTCCCCTACAGAACCACAGGGATACAGAACAAAATACTTACAGAACCAAAGACCTACAAATCCACAGAACTATAGAACCAGATACTTACAGAACCACAATCCTACAGAACCACACAACTAAAGGTCTAAGATTCTGTTACCTTCTCTTGAGGGCGGTCCAGGCGGTCCTCGGCCGAGAAAAGCCTCTGTACTGATAATTCTGACTAAAACCAACCAAGCAGACGAGGAAGAACTGAATCTAAGTTTAAGTCAGGATTTAATAAACGGGTCAGAATAAAAGCACAAAAGGTTTAGTTCAACTTTTGCCAAGAAGAAAAAAATCTCTCTATCCATCAGCTAACGCCTTAGAGCTAAAATGCTAACTTATATGCTAATTAGTTGAAATGCTAACTAGCTAATATGCTGACTAGCTAATGAACAACAACAGGAAGCGGGAGTGTAAACCAGGAGAAGTTACAAAATAAAACTCTAGCACAAGAATACCAATAATGATGCTTTTATTTTTGTAAGTACTCGGTACTCTTCCAAATTATTTTAGACATTTAAATGACAAGAATGAGTCCCACCGCCTAGCTAGCTGCTGTTAGCATGTTAGCATCACAGGATGCTTAAGTTAGGGTAGTTCGGCCGGTGTTCGCACCCCTACTGGAGGCTTAATGAAGCTATTTCCAACATGCCAACAGGAAATTGCAACTAGCGTACCTTAGCATAGCCTTAGCTTAACCGGCTAAGTTGAATTGATGTCCGACTGTCAATCATAAACTAAAGGTTCTATGACGTTTGGACGGCCAGGTAGCCGCGGCTCCAAATAACGAGCAATAATCACAGATTAGAATTCGTAGCTAATGTTAAGATGGTTCTGGCGTTAGCTAACTATAGCGACCTCTAGCTATCGAGCCGTCTGCCCAGATCGTATTTGGGGAGTTAGCTAGCTTCAACCGGCTGCTTCTTCTTAGCGCTCCTCCCTACAAGGGTCTCCACAGCAGATCATCTGTCTCCATCTCCTCCTGTCCGCTGCCCTCACCTCCATCTTGGAAACCTTTCCCTTCACTCCTGCTCCTCCTCCACCTTCACCTCCACCTGCCTGCCTACCTTTCATTCACACACACACACACACGCACGCACGCACACACGCGCGTTCCGTCTCGCTGCCACTGACCTTTGTTAACTCCGCCAAGGACGGAGTTTATGTTTGTCCCGCTGTTACGTTTGTTTGTTTGTTCGTCAGCAAGATTACGGGAGGAAAAAAAACTCCTTTCTGATTAGGCTCTTCGTCCTTAAACCTCTGGAGATCTGAACACCACCTCCACTCCTCAGACGCCGCCTCACTCTCTGAGATCCTGCTGATCAATCACCTTAGAAACTCCACCGCTTCTCCGTCCCTCATCCTCTTCTTCAAAGCTGCTCTGACTTCGTCCCCACTGAACCCTCTGACCTCACTGACTAAGAGTAATGGACTGCGATCACCATCGCTAGCTAGCAGTAGCGTCTCAGAATCGCGGTTCTGGCCGACCGGCGTTTTGGCGCTCACCCAGCAGGTCTCCAGAGAAGTTGACGGGCAGCACGATGCCGACGGAGAGGACGCCGACGACGACCAGCAGGCCGATGATGTGGCGCTGGAAGGACAGGTAGTGAACGGCGTCCTCGCCACACTTCTCCCGGATCTCTTCGTCCCTGCAGAAGGAGGCGGAGTCAGAAATCTTACCGGCTGCTGATAGACGTAGAAACGTGTTTTGCGGACGATACTCACTTTATCCTGAAGATGGCCGTCAGCCACGAGCAGAAGCCCTGCGGCGAGGAAAAAATAAAATTAAATCAGAACGGCTCACATTTCGACCCGCCATATTGAGGGAGAAGGGGGCGGAGCCTTACATTGTCACGCTGGTCAAAGTCGACGGAGCTGGAGACGGACGTGAGGCGCTCATACCGGTCGGGTGTCTCAGAGTGCATTGCAGAAGCCACGCTGTGGAGACAGACCGCTAACAGTTAGCATGTAGCCATACTGGCCGCCGATTACACGACAGACACAGAGGGAACTGACAGGAAGTGGCGTACCATCATCAAAAACACCAACAGTTCCTTTAAATCGGGAAACACCTTCCAGGTTCTATTTTTAAACACCGCTAACACCAGACGCACGTGTGTCCAAATGCTAGCTAACATGCTAGCTAGGAGGTCACCGGTTGCACGACACGGACACAGTTACCTCTTCACCGGTTCATAGTTAGCTCTGTCCCGCCTTCGGCTGGGAGAATGTTAGAAATGAAGAGAGGGGCTGAGTTAGCATCCACCTGTTAGCATCATGCTAGCTAACAAAGAGTGCACACACAAACGAACACACTGGGGGCAAAGGTGCCACTGAAAACAGTTAATGGATGTCGTGGCAACATCTCCAGGGGCTATCCATTCATTAGCATCTGCTAGCCACCCCTAAAACAGGACAATTCATTAATGTTAATGGAAGGTAGGTCATGCTAACATCATTAACAGGCGTTTGGCATCATTAGAAGACAGGTCAAGCTAAAGTAGCTAACATAATAATCAGCTGGGTCAAGCTAAAGCAGCTAACAACATTAGAAGATAAGTCGAGCTAAAGTTGCCAACATCATTAGCAGGTAAATCAAGGTAAGCTAGCCAACATCGTTATATTATTGTGTCTTTTCTGTGATTTTTCCTCTTCACTTAGACATAAAATAATTAGCTAAAACAGACTAATACGGAGGTCAGAGGTCGTAGTGACCACAGACACGAATCACCGGCCCCACACAAACCAACAAACAAATTGAAGAAGAAGAAGAAGAAGAAGAGGGGCAGTTAGTCAACCAATCAGAGAGCAGAACCCTGTTAATTGGGAGGAAAAGGAGGAGGAAGATGTTAGCAAACATGGAGGAACATACTATTCACGCTCCTCGCCGTCGCTGAAACGCTTCTCCATTCTTCAGGAAGGAAACAGAAAGAAAATCAGTCGAAAAAAAGAGTTAATTTCACAAAAGGTCCCCCTGGAGACAGGAAACGCATCCCCCAACAGGAAGTGAGTGATTTTGAATTCTATGTCAGAATAACTAGGACACAAAGGCTCGGATAGTAACATAACTGCTAGCGTGATTAGCAGGAGAGTCAAGCTAATATCATTAGCAGGCAAGTCAAGCTAGCAAAATTAGCAAAAAAGTCAAGCTATGGTGATTGGCGGGAAAGTAAAGCTTAAGTCTTTAGCAGGTCAAGCTAACATATTATCAGATAAGTCAAGTCAATATCATTAGCAGGTGAGTCAAGCTCGCATCAGTAATAGCAGGAAAGCTAAGCTAGCATGATTAGCCGGAAAGTCACGCTAATATCATTAGCCGATGAGTCATGCTAGCATCATTAGCAGGTATATCCGGCTATAATATTTAGCAGGCAAGTCAGACTAAAGGTATTAGCAAGTAGGTCAAGATAGCATTTTTAGCAGGTAATACAAGTTAGCATTGTTAGCGGATGAGTCGCTCCTTTGTAATGTTCGGTCAGGGGTCAGCAGCTCTTTAGGGTCAGCGAGTAACATCTTATTCAGGGTGGGCGGACCAAACAGGAAGTGGGATTTGGTGACTTCCTGTCTGACTGGTGTCGCCCCACATACATGACCCCCCCCCCCAATACATGATTTCCCTGTTTACCTGTCTGCATCGGTGACCAATGCCAGACGGCCATAGTCCCACGCCACCTTCCGTAGGATGGAGAAGACGAAGAGCAGCACCTGAGGGTGGGAATAGGACTTCCTGTTAGACGGGCGCTGAAGAGGTCAACAAAAACTCTGTCTATCCACGAGGGTCGACCATTTGACTGCTCAGATTAAGCCTACAGTTTGATTGACAGCTCACCAGGAAGCACATGAAGTCGAGGGCGAGGACGGTGGGCACGCCTCCAAAGGGCAGCCCCTGCAGAACCGTGCTCCGGATCCGTGCCGAGTAGCAGTAGTCTTTGGACTCGCTGTTGGCGGAGCAGTTCTCCTGACCGCCGCATGCCTGGCCTCCACCAAATATCGCCATGGTAACCAACAGAACTCTGAGCATCACTGCCACATCCTGGTCCAGAACCTGAGGGAGGATACAGAAGCGTTTAGACAGCGACCTTTGACCTTTCAGGCACTGAGGTCCAATAAAAACATAAGGAACATCATGACAGCCGGGTCACATTGGAACCAAAATAACAGAACTGCCACGTCGGACTCATTTTTCCCGCTATCAAACTCCTCCCCTGAGGGGGTTGAAAAAGCTGCAGTGCATGCTGGGAATGATTTAGGTCTGACTTACTTGAGCGGGGCTCGTAGATTAGCAACACGACACCGAGAACCACATTTCCCAGCATGCCTAAGACTCTGAGGAGCTTCGTCATGGCGACCCACTGATCCCGTCGCCACGGTTACGCGGACAGCGGCTCCTGACCCAGTTTTCATGCATCAACGGGCGTCTGACGTGACAGACGCAGCATCGAAGTCTTCATCAGCAAGAAGGAAACAAAGAGGTGATCCCCGCCCCTAAATGGACCGTTATGCTAACATCAGCCCCCAATAGCTAGGCCAAGTTTGAAATAAACGAATGGTAGCATGCTAGCATGATGAAACCTCCGACTGCTAGCATAGCAACCTGTTCTAGAAATCTAATACATGCCGGCCTGTTGTAAACAAATAATGCTAATCTGGCCAGTTGTTACCTATTTATGCTAACATTCAGGCCAGTTGTTTACAACTAATGCTAACATTCCAGCCAGTTTTTAACAACTGATGTTAGCTTGCTTCCTATGCTTAAAATCTTAGCAAGCCTGTTGATATCTCTTCATTGTAGCATACAGACCAGTTGTTTACAACCTTGGCTAACATGTTAGCATGTGGTAAACATGTGATGCTGACATGACGGCCTGCCATGCCCTGAACACCAGGTTCCATGATGCTTTGGGAGGCATAACCAGGCACAGTTGTTAACTTTGGGCCAGCGTTGGATTTTTAGCCGGTATCTGCTCACATATGGTTAAGCTATCTGCCGTTAGCATGGCCGCACAGACCGTGTACCTCACTGGACCCTGGGATGTGGAGGTAAAAATCCACATCACAGGGGATTTGTGTCGGTTTGTAGTTGATGACATCAATGATGATGTTATCAGGAGTAGGAGGTCCACCGCTCAGAGGAGACCTGAAGCCCCTGAAGGACACTGACAGGAAGTTCTTGCTGGATAAGATGCGATGGGATTATCTGCTATGGAATATTCCACCAGTTCAGCATCACTCCGAATCCCCCCCCCCCACCCCCCGGTTGTCATGGTGCAGCAGCAGCATGACTCATCTCAGTCGTAGAGCTGCAGAAACGATTCCACATCGACAGAACCAGAACCCTGCTAAAGTCTGATCCAGACCCCCATCTGCCAGAGCCTTATTAGCCCTGTTAGCTCCCTATAACCCAATTAGCTTTCATTAACTCCAGCTGATACAGTCATGCTAAATCAGGTGTAGAAGTGCTGACCATAGCTGGAAATGTGCTAAAGTTAGCTGCAGTTGATACTGTCGCGCGAAAATCAGATGTAGGTGTGTGAATGTTAGCTACTAATGTGCTAATATTTACTACAGTCGTGTTAATATCTTTTGTAGCTGTGATAACATTCGGTCCTTGACGTGCTAAGATTAGCTGCGTTGCTGGCTGTAGACAAGTTAAAATTGGTGCACATATTTTAAAGTGAGCCGCAGCTGTTTCAGAAGTGCTAACATTAGCCGCAGGTGCTGCAAAACATGCTAATGTGATGATTAACGCGTACAGCTCACAATAAACTTCAAATGTTGCCGACGTGCTACATTAGCTGCAGATGCTAAAGACTTGCCAATGTTAGCACCTGCATGCCAGAAGCAAACATACTTATGTTAGCTCTAGACGTGCTATCGCCGGCCACAGATGTGCTAATACCAAAAGCAAACATACTTATGTTAGCTGCAGATGCTAAGAACTTGCCAATGTTAGCAGCAGACGTGCTAATGCCAGAAGCAAACATACTTATGTTAGCTCTAGACGTGCTATCGCCGGCCACAGATGTGCTAATACCAAAAGCAAACATACTAATGTTAGCTGCAGACGTTGTATCGTTGGCGGCAGACAAAAATAGGTCAAATCCTGATGAACCACAGTCAGACACAGAGCTTCCTTCACACTTCAACCTGCGGCGCAGAGATAACGACACGGGGAGGGGACGCTGTCTGGGCGGCTGACGGTCCGTAGACTGTATGACGCGTGAAGAGTCGGCGCGATGGTCTGGTCAGAGCGAGGTACAACATGTGACCCTGAGAGGTCACAGTTACCTGCTGCGTTCAGGTGACCACGAAGGAGTAATGATATCCAGGGCCAGAGTTCAGAGCGCCGTCCCTGTGCAGATGATGTAACCGAGACTCTTATCAGCCGTCTGCAGGCAACCGAACTCTTCTACGAACTCTTCTACCCAATGTCATGGCGATCAGTCGTCGTAACTGTATATGACTCACCCCAACAAGACCTGTGGAGTGTCTCCAGTCACACCGTCATGTTTACAGTATTGTAAAAACCTACAGTGAGGTACAAAGCTACCCCAGTGAGGTACAAAACTACCACAGCGAGGTACAAAACTACCACAATGAGGTACAAAACGACCACAATGAGGTACAAAGCTACCACAGTGAGGTACAAAACTACCCTGGCGAGGTACAAAACTACCCTGGCGAGGTACAAAGCTACCACAGTGAGGTACAAAACTACTACAGTGAGGTACAAAACTACCACAATGAGGTACAAAACTACCACAGTGAGGTACAAAGCTACCACAGTGAGGTACAAAGCTACCACAGTGAGGTACAAAGCTACCACAGTGAGGTACAAAACTACCACAATGAGGTACAAAACTACCACAATGAGGTACAAAGCTACCACAGTGGGGTACAAAACTACCACAGTGAGGTACAAAACTACTACAGTGAGGTACAAAACTACCACAATGAGGTACAAAACTACCACAGTGAGGTACAAAGCTACCACAGTGGGGTACAAAACTATTAAATACTAATAGATCTTTAACTTAAATATTTTGTGTATTTGTTTTTTCATATTTTTCTATTGACTCTTTTAGATTAAGAATAATTCCCTTTCCTTATCAAACAGAACACACAAGAACCAGAAGTCGAACCAGAACAACCAGGACCAGAACAACCAGGACCGGACGTCTTTGTTTCATCTTATAAATAAATAAACAAAAATCGATTAAATATTCATAGATTATTTGTTTTGGAAATATAAATCGATTGTTTATTTACTTTTCAAGCTGCAGATGACGATCTGACTCTTGACCCGGTTTCAGGCCAAGTGGATCGGGTTTCTACCAGATACTGGTTTGTTTTCTTTTGGAGAAGCTGCACCTGCAGCCGGGCCTCAGAGTCCCCCCGCCGGGCCTCCAAGCGTCTCCTGCCCGCCGGGCCCGAATCGGTGAAAACGTTTGTGGATCGGTAGAATCCGTGATCATGGATCCGGTTCGAGGCAGACCCATCTGATACGGACTGGTGGCTCAGTGTGTCCTCTGCGGACATTATGTAACCCGTCTCCCCCACCCTCCGCCCTGAATCTCCGGAGCCTGCCGGGGGCTGGAGCTCGATGTACGGGAGTGAGGCGGCGGGAGGAGCCGCTGACAGGCCGAAGGAGAGGCTCCACGCGCGGCCTGTCAGAGGCTCCTGGAGCCGCTCAGCAGCTCAAACAAAGCCGCTTTATGACAAAATAATTAAACCCATTTAGAATAAAGCCGGTACCTGACCTCCGCCGATAACGCCGCACAAAACAAGCCGTTAAATCCTCACAAATCCAACGCCACTCCGGCCCGCCGCGGCGCCGCCATCCCGGGGGGAAAAAAAAAAGGCTGAATCACACTTGAGGAAAACAAACACCGCCGAAGCAGGATATCGTCCTCCGCCGGCCTCTGGGTCGCTGAGTGCGGCTGCTGCTCCGCCGGGTGTCCGGAATAAAATGGACGCGGTCTGTGCATTCGTTGCGGGACACGAAGAAGACTCGGGTCTTACCGGAAGAGGTGCAGTCATTCACTTCCGCAAACCCCGAACCTTCACAATAAGAGTCCTCCGATTTTATTATCATTATCAGGAACGGCCTCCGATAAAAAAAAAATAAATAAATAAAAAAAAAAAACGCATTCCAAATCAACAACAGGGAAGAGCCAAAATAAGATAATAGATCAGATAATTATTTACTACGGACAAATATTATCCTGTTGAACTCTATTAAGTATAAATATAAGTTTATACTTAAAATACCAGACACTCCAAATCTAACAGGTGTATTTAAGATAACTTTGGTGTCCATGTGGAGATAAAACCTAAAAGAATCTGTTTTCAGTGTCGGCACAAGAAAATAAAAAGATTAATAGAAAACAAATATATCTATGAATCTGTTGGGGTCAAAGTTTTTGACCCCACAGGATTCAGCTGGGCTCAATTAGCAGACAGCGAGGTAACCGTCCTCCGCCTTTATGAACGGGGTGGAGAAAACTCTCACGTTTGTGTAGAAGATGTTAATTAAAACAACATGAAACCACCGATGAAGTCATTCGTAAAGGAGAAGCCGAGGAGGGAGCGCCGGGCCAATCCATAGGCTGTTGTCTGGCCATTAATCCTCGCAGAAGTCTGTGGACGACCGGAGAAAGACCAGGAGACGGTAAAGGAAGAATATTTATCACAACGGAGAGGAGATTTAACGGAGTTTAACGGAACCTCGGTGAATTTACACGCAGGTTTGGGACGGCGTCCGTTACGTGTGACGCGTGGCCGGGTGTTTTCTGAGCGGCTGAAGGGGAAACGTCTGCCGTTGGAGAGTTTGGTGTTTCAAGCGGGGTTTCTCAGATAAAAAGGTTCAGAGGGAAACTCTGAGTTTGGTAAACCCGAGATGAAGGAAACTCTGAGTTTGGTAAACCCGAGATGAAGGAAACTCTGAGTTTGGTAAACCCGAGATGAGGAAACTCTGAGTTGGGTAAACCCGAGATGAGAGAGAGAGTTTTTTGTTCCACAAAGCCAGCTAAGTTAAACTCTGAGTCAGTCACCAGGCTAACTTATTCTTTGAACTTAACCTGCTTGCTGGCAGGTTGTCCTCAACAAACTTGAACCGTGTTCCTGACTCCTCCCCCTCTGGGCGTGGTTCCTACGGGAGCGGCTAGTGAGGCCGTGACATCATTTGGACTTCAGGCACCTTCTTACCCTCCTCTTTCCAGAGGCTGAACCTCCGCCGCCTATACAGCATCATCAATCTCACACCCTGAGGTCAACTTGGACCGAACCATTATCAGAACCGGTGGGTGGGTTCCGTCACTTAACCCCAACCCTAATAAAGGTTTTCAAATGACGAAATTAAAATGAATTAAGTTTATTATTATAAATAAAATAAACAAAATATTTTCAATAATGCTTTCACGAATACTTTGTATTTTAGTACACAGCGTACTGTACTGCACGTACAATTTATCCAAAGTACTTTTACTGTGTACTTTTGGAGAAAACTTATCTTGAAATTGAAAGTATTTATCCCAAATTTGAAATTGAATAAACAAAATATTTTCAATAATGCGTTCAGGAATCCTTTGTATTTAAGTACACAGCATACTGTGCTACATGTACACTCAATTTGAAGTACTTTTATTGTATACTATTGGAGAAATCTTACCTTGAATTTCCTGGAAAAAAAAGTATTTATCCCAAATTTAAAATGTTAATCAAATTATTTTCAACGGTGCGTTCATGGATCCTGTGTATTTTAGTTGACAGAATACTGTACTACATGTACAATAAAACTCAAGTACTTTTACCGAGTACTTCATTGACAGAGAAACCCTACATTGAAATTCCTGGAAAATTTTTTCGAAAAAAAAAGAAAAATGTTCCAAAACTTGAAGCGTCATCTGCACCACCCACTGTTTGCGTAGCAACGCATTCCTCCACCCTTCCACTCGCCTGAAACTCCGTGCGACGCTCCGCTCTCAGTAGTGTGAAAACCCACCCCGGCTGCAGCGCAGAGTCCGGTATCGGTCCGAAACGGACGGGTTCCAGTGAAGCAGGGGACTGAAGGTGAAGGAAAGTCTTTCCGCCAATCACCTGCGTCTAATTGCCAAAGTGATTGACAGCTGGGTCCAAATCTTCCCTGCTGGAACTTTTTTCCTCATCCTCAGGCGTGAAGGTCGGCGACGCCGTTCACACGATTGTCCGATAAATCCGGGAAATTTTGGCGAAGAAAGAAAGTGTGTTTTAACTCCACAGGTGTCGCGGTCCTCGTATTCATCACCGCTCTTCACTGCGGTAAGATGAGGCGTCAGCGATTTGACAACTTGCAAACTTTTTGTTTTTATCAGCTTATGGAAATAAAGAAAGAACAATTTCCGGGAATTTGAAGACACACGCATGCTGCAAAAGCCACGACACATTTAAGGATAACAATCTGCAAAAGCCAGAAACACGACACATTAAGTCAAAAGAACAGTAAAAGCCACAACTGTCAGGACTTTGTGTTTATGTAGTACATTATTATTATAAGTTTGGTCGGTTCTGTGTCGGTTCTGCGTCGGTTCTGTCTTCCTCTTGCGTGATTGTTCCTTATGTTCACCTGTGCTTCCCCTCCAGCTGTGTCTCGTTGTCTCCTTGTGTATTTAGTGGGTCCTCGCCTTTCCTTTCTCAACAGTTCGTTGTTTGATCTTCCCCCGTGTCGTCGCTCGTCTACGTGTTTGTCGATCCTGTCAATCCTGGGGCTTTTACGTTATTCCTATTGGACCACCTGCTTTTTCCTCCTGCCTTATTTCTTTGGTAAATATTTAATACTTTAGTTGCACCTGCTTCCCGCCGTCTGGGTCCAAGCCTGCACCGAGAAAGATCGTAACGACATCACAGTGAGAAGAACAATCTGCAAAAGCCACAACACATAGAGAAGAACAATCTGCAAAAGCCACAACACATTGAGAAGAAAAATCTGCAAAAGCCACAACACACCACATTGAGAAGAACATCTGCAAAAGCCAAATAACATAGAGAAGAACAATCTGCAAAAGCCACAACACATCACAGTGAGAAGAACAATCTGCAAAAGCCACAACACACCACATTGAGAAAAACAATCTGCAAAGGTGATGCATCCAAGGACACACTTTTTATTTCTTCATTTAGTGAATAAAACATATATTGCGCAAACGCTTCATGATATTTTGATTAGCCGCGGTAGCTTAGCTCAACTTCCGGGTCATGCGGTCATGTCACTCAGAATTTAACTTTAATCAAAGTCGCCTAAACAACAGCTAAACTTCATAATGACGCTAACACACAGAACCCATATATCTTAGCTAGTAGCTTGGAGCTAATATCTTAGCTAGTAGCTAGTAGCTAAACATCTTAGCTATTGGTTAGTAGATAAACATCTTAGCTATTGGCTAGTAGCTAACATCTTAACTAGTAGCTTGTAGGTGATATCTTAGCTAGTAGCTTGTAGCTACAATCTTAGCTATTGGCTAGTAGCTAAACATCTTAGCTAGTGGCTAGTAGCTAAACATCTTAGCTATTGGTTAGTAGATAAACATCTTAGCTATTGGCTAGTAGCTAACATCTTAGCTAGTAGCTTGTGGGTGATATCTTAGCTAGTAGCTTGTAGCTAATATCTTAGCTATTGACTAGTAGCTAAACATCTTAGCTAGTGGCTAATAGCTAAACATCTTAGCTAGTGGCTAGTAGCTAACATATTAGCTAATGGCTAATTGCTAATATCTTAGTCAGTGGCTAGTAGCTAATTTCTTAGAAAGTGGCTAGTAGCTAATATCTTAACTCGTAGCTTGGAGCTAATATCTTAGCTAGAGGCTAGTAGCTAAACATCTTAGCTAGTGGCTAGTAGCAAAAATCTTAGCTAATGGCTAATAGCTAATATCTTAGCCAGTGGCTAGTAGATAATTTCTTAGAAAGTGGCTAGTAGCTAATATCTTAGCTAGAAGCTTGGAGCTAATATCTTAGCTAGAGGCTAGTAGCTAAACATCTATCTATTGGCTAGTAGCTAAACATCTTAGCTATTGGCTAGTAGCTATCATCTTAGCTAGTAGCTTGTAGGTGATATCTTAGCTAGTAGCTCGTAGCTAATATCTTAGGCATTGACTAGTAGCTAATTTCTTAGAAAGTGGCTAATAGCTAATATTTTAGCCAGTGGCTAGTAGCTGATTATGTACATGGGGTCAGTGGGGGTTCCTGGTGCTGGGGTGTCGCTGTAGGTGATGTCATTGTCAGGACCCTGTGGGGCATGAGGTGTAACGTCTCTGGGGGGTTGGTCCCGATGTTGAGCCACGGTCATATGCGATGACAGAAAAATCTGCTCACATTGTCTCTGAGCCTGCAGCTGAGACCTGGTCCTGTCTGGGTCCTGGTTTCATGGAGGGGTCCAGCATCATGTGCTGGGCTCTGGAATGTCCAACCACGTGCAAACCTTATTAGAAGAACTGGTCTCATGGTTCCCTGAACGGGGTCCTTGTTCTGGCCCTGGTGTCATGAGGTCTCTGTCTGTCTTCTCCAGCGGCAGCCGAGTGATGGAGTGCCAGGACACTGTGATTTGGTATCTGAGCCGGGCCCTGCTAGCCGGGGGCGTGGCTTACCTGCTGCACCAGACAAGGTGTTGCGGTAGGTATGGTCGCTACGTGCAGGCGGGAGCTCGCTGCTGTCCGGCAAGACTGGCCTGGTTCCTGCAGGAGGTCCCATCCTTTTTGCTGCCGCTGCTGCAGCTCAGCCTGGCACAGATAAGCCACCAGGGGGCCGGGGTCACGCTGCTGGTCTGCACCTTCATGCTGCACTATTTCCAAAGGTCAGAGGTCACCAGCCTTAACCCAGCCCTCACAGGACAGGACGAGGGCGTATAGAGGGTTTAATAATGAGGAAAATAATGCTATGCTAGCCAGATTCAAAGTAAGTGACTGCTATGAGCCGGAAAGCTAATGCTATGCTAGCCAGATTCAAAGTAAGTGACTGCTATGAGCCGGAAAGCTAATGCTATGCTAGCCAGATTCAAAGTAAGTGACTGCTATGAGCCGGAAAGCTAATGCTATGCTAGCTAATCTTATTTTGGCGTTACAGCCATCCGTGTTGAGGAAACTTGTTCCGACGTTGTGGTTCAAACAGGAAGTGAGTTGTCGCGTTCCCTTCAGGAGTTTCTTCTATGCGGCGCTGACCCGAGGACGACCCGTCCCGCTGATCATCATTCTGTATGCCGCCATCTTCTGCTCACTCAACGGCTACCTGCAGGGACACCACCTGCTGCACTGCGCGACCTTTGACCCCACCTGGCTGACGGGCGCTCGCGTGGCCGCAGGTGAATTGTTTGTCGTTATTAGTGAAATGCATCATGGGAGTTTTCTTTTTTTCTTCCTTCTTTCGGATTGCGTATGGAGATCTCGTTTTAATGTCCACGGTCCGTTAAGTTCTACCATAGGCGGGTTAACGTGATCCAAGAAACCAGACCGGATCCGTACCGTCTGACTGGAACCAGGTCTAACCGTTCCTGTCTGGGTCCAGGTCTTCTTCTGTTTGGCGTCGGGATGGCCATCAACGTCCACAGCGACGGAATCCTGCGACGTCTGAGGAAACCCGGAGAGACCGTCTACCGGATCCCCAACGGTACCTGAACCTGACCCGACCTGACCAACGTTACCTGGATCTGACCTCATTCTGGTTGCGGTCCTGATCCAGAGCAGACTTGAGTCGACACCAGATCCTGGTCCAGCGGCGTCCTCCAGTGTCCTGGGATCTGAATTTGATTGAATGTTTTTCAGGTGGAATGTTTGAGTTTGTGTCCGGCGCTAACTTCTTCGGGGAGATTCTGGAGTGGGTCGGTTACGCCATCGCTGTTTGGACCTTGCCAGCATTCGCCTTCGCCTTCTTCACCGCCTGCTCCATCGGACCCAGAGCGATCCATCACCACAGGTAGACCAGAACCACAGGTAGTCCACCCAGATCCATAGGTAGTCCACCCAGAACCTCAGGTAGTCCACCCAGAACTGAAGGTAGTCCACCCAGAACCTCAGGTAGTCCACCCAGAACCTCAGGTAGTCCACCCAGAACTGAAGGTAGTCCACCCAGAACCTCAGGTAGTCCACCCAGATCCATAGGTAGTCCACCCAGAACCACAGGTAGTCCACCCAGAACCTCAGGTAGTCCACCCAGATCCATAGGTAGTCCACCCAGAACCTCAGGTAGTCCACCCAGATCCATAGGTAGTCCACCCAGAACCACAGGTAGTCCACCCAGAACTGAAGGTACACCACCCAGAACCACAGGTAGTCCTCCCAGAACCACAGGTAGTTTATCAGAACCAAAGGCTTGTTATGCCCGTGGTTCTGATAAACTAATCAGGGCAGCCTCTCCTAAGTCGGTTTGCTTTAGTCCGAGGTTGAACAGAACTAATGAGCCCATGTGGATCGAGTCTCGGTTCTGACTTGTGAGATCGGGTCCACTGTTTTGTGTTGCAGAAACTACTTGCAGAAGTTCGATGACTACCCTCGCTCCAGGAAAGCCCTGATTCCTCTTCTCCTCTGAGGCCCCGAACGCATCATCAGCAGGTCTTTGTCCCGGCAGATGAGGGGAAGACGGCGCCACCGACCCATGTGACCCATTTGACCCATGTGACCCGCGATGAATTCTGAAAACAAATGTTTTTAAGCTGCTGGGTTCCGTTTAGGTTCTCCTGCAGCTGATTTTTTTTATCCGCTCACATTAAAGTTACCAAACCCAATGATTTGACCAGAACCGAGTGGGCCCTGAGGCCATCGTCTTTTTCTCACGGGTCACCAGAAACCGTTTCTTCACCGTTTCTTCCTTTAAACTGGCTTTAAACCTAAAGGTTACATGAAGACCAGACGGTGATCAGAACCATCAGGAACCATCAGTCTGGACCTCTAAAACTGTTTGAGTTGTTTAATTGTCACAGTTTAAATAAAAAAAAAGAGAGAGAAACTGAGAGAGAGAGAGACTGAGAGAGAGAGAGACTGAGAGAGAGAGAGACTGAGAGAAAGAGAGACAGAGAGAGAGAGAGGGAAACTGAGAGAGAGATAAAAACAGAGAGAGAAACTGAAAGAGAGAGAGACAGAGAGAGAGAGAGAGAGAGAGAGAGAAACTGAGAGAGAGAGAGACTGAGAGAGAGAGAGAGACAGAGAGAGAGAGAAACTGAGAGAGAGAGAGACTGAGAGAGAGAGAGAGAGAGAGAGAGAAACTGAGAGAGAGATAAAAACAGAGAGAGAGAAACAGAGAATGCTGGAGGCCAAGGTAATGCTGGAGGCCAAGGTACTGCTGGAGGCCAAGGTAATACTGGAGGTCAAGGTACTGCCGGAGGCCAAGGTTATGCTGGAGGCCAAGGTACTGCTGGAGACCAAGGTAATGCTGGAGGCCAAGGTAATGCTGGAGGTCAAGATACTGCCGGAGGCAAATGTAATGCTGGAGGCCAAGGTAATGCTGGAGGCCAGGTTACTGCTGGAGGCCAAGGTAATGCGGAGGGCAAGGTACTGCTGGAGGCCAAGGTAATACTGGGGGCCAAGGTAATGCTAGAGGCCAAGGTACTGCTGGAGGAAAAGGTAATGTCATCCGGAGGATCTAATAAGTAAAACTGTGTCATTAGAGAAGCTGATGAAGTCGTTGCTACTGAAGGTTACAGGAACACGGGGCTCAATCGAACTCTGACTCTCGGTCAGCCTGGCTACAGAGCTGAACAGAACCCTGGGGTGGTTCTGATCTTCTTCTATCACTGCAGAGTAACGGCTGCTGGCTCTCCTTTATGTTTCCATGCTATCTTTACAGACTTAGTGGGACTCTTCCACCTTAGTGCGGCGCCATTTTTCTTTTTAGTCTTTGTGTTGTTGGTTTGAGGTTTCGGGTCGGGTTGTTAAACTGCGGAGTTCTTCTCCTCTCATCAAACCTCGAGCTACACACACGCTACAGACAAACTCAACAACATCAACAGTTTTAGGCATAGCTGAGCGCTGAAAGTAAGGAAAAAGAGGAAAGGTAGATTTAGCTTTTTTTTTTATATTAACCAACAGGACAAATCAATAATTATAAAGTTCTAAATTTGAATTTCATAAATTTATCTTCATGACAATTTGTTAATCATTCAATTAGAAAAGTTTCTCCTCAAATACTCGTCCATAAATTACATCCACATGTTTTTTTTATATGAACCATTCTTTCAATTGACTCATAAATAATTGTGAGTGACAGCAAAGTAGACGATACTTTCAAAATAAAATCTTAAACCTGAGGAGTTCACTGGGAGGATACATCCCAATTAATCAATTTAATACGTTGTTTCTTAAATTTGATAAAAAAACATTTAAGAAAGTAAAAATCAATTACTTTGCTGCCCTGATTCGGACAGAAATCAACTTGTTACATTTTTTTTTTCATCAGGGAAATGGAATTTACCTTTATAAAGAATTGTTATGCAATATCGCTTCCTTGGCCAGAAGCAAGAATAGTTTGGGGATGACACCAATGAGGTTTACAAACTGCTTAAAATGCAAAAAAAAATTATATTTAAAAGAGAAATCCTTAAATGTCCAAAAATGTCCATTTAATGTCTAAAAGATCTAAAAGAGCCAAGTCGTGCTTTTATTCTGAAACATACCTACAGCTTGAGCGCATGCGCAGAGCTGGAACGCTCTTTACGTAGCGTAGGTGGAGAATCGACGCTTGTCAGTCATCCTGCGTAAACTTCCACAACAAACATGGCGGACGGTGAGTTCATTGTTGAGCACCGGTGGCGTTTTTATTCGTCATTCTTCCGTCTTTACTGTTTGTTTCTTTATTCTCTCTGGGGTTCTTCGCTGATATTTTAACCATTCGTGTCAACCTACAGCGGCCAAATTAACCGTAAACGAGCTCTAGCGGACACCGATGCTAGGCGGTTGCTAAGCTAACGCAGCTGCGCCCTGAATGAATATTTAATTAGACAGAAAGATTATTTGAAAATGATAAAAATGAACCAAAATCCACCAAAAGTTGATCTAGTAGTTTTCAACAGTTGAAGCTGGAATTATTTAACTTGTTTGTTTTATCCGTTTTGGGCGCTGTAACGATTTTCTCCTGGAGATAAACTTTGTCATAGATTCACAGAAAGATACTTTTTTTTTTAATCTGCAGGGAAATTCTGGAGATTAATATTTCTAATTATTTCTTTTATATTTATAATTTAAATATTCAAGAAACTTTATTAAACACGAACAATCAGTGTTGTCCCATTTCAGAGGAGAAGAAATTATAGGTTTATTTATTTTCTTTTGTAAAGCTGTATTTCATGTAAACATCTACCAGCCATAACATTATAACCACCTAATAGTTCAGCCTGGGTCTCATTTGAACCACTCAAACAGCTTTAACTAGTGGAGACCTCTGGAGTTGTGCTGTGTAAAGTGCGTTATAAATTAAAAGTATTATTATTATTATTACCTTTTACCAGCAGATCCTTTAAGTTGGGAGGTCCAACTGTTACTCCACCACATTCTACGGACGCCGGACTGGATTGAGATCCGGGGGGTATTTCAGGAGGTTTAGTGGAAATTTTTCAGTTTTGTTTAGCCTGAGATGAGAGAAACTCTGGGTTTTCCCCTTCAAGAGAAGCAAGGATCAGTTAAACTCAGAGTCAGTCACCATGGTAACTTACTCTGTGAAGTTAACCTTATCCACCTCCTCCTCGGGAGCCCGGATCGATCGATCGATCGACGACAGGAAGTCAGAGTTAACAAACTCAAGAGTTGAATGAACCGACTCAGATCAGTTCATCTGAAACTGGAAATCCTGAGTTGCTCATCTCAGGCTCGGTTAAACCCGAGCTCAGGGATTAAGGGGGTGGGGCTTAGTCTGCAGTTCTGGCGATGCTAACATCCAATCTGATGACCTGAGTGGCGACTCAGGACACTTGTCCTGAGGACAAAACGTTCACTTCCTGTCTAATATGTCCCGCCCACTGACCGATGACATGGTCACAAGGGAATCTATGGACTTAACTTCCAAGTGGTTATAATGTTATGGCTGATGTGTGAAATACTTTTCTTTTATTCCATTTTACTTGGAAATAAAACTGATTATTAATTAAGTGGGTTTTGTTTTTAAAACTTTCAAATAATTTCTGTTTTGTTATTTTAATATTTTTATTATTAAGTATTTAACTTAATTGACTTTTTAAAAATAATTTTAGGCAATTAACTTGTTTAATTAATTAACAATTTTAAGTTATTTTATCAATTTTTTTTTTTATTGTTTAATTAGTTTAAGTATTTTATCAATTGATATTAATTTTATTAATGTCATTATTTGTTTAAACTAATTACTATTATTTTGGAATGAGTCGTCGATTTTATTAATCTTTCAAATAATTTCTGTTTTGCATTCTATTTCTTTATTTTTTAATTATTTAAGTATTCAAATTTATTAAAATAAAATAAACATTTAGCTTTTTTTTCATTAATTAATTAATTATTCAAGTAGTTAATTTTATTTTATTAAGTTTTATTTTTTTTATCAAATGATGTATTTATTTATTTAAAGTATTGTATCTGTGATGTTTATTCTATATTTTCATCTTTAGTTATTGATAATATAATATTTTTTATTTATCCACCTTTTTATTTTTTACCCGTACTTTAGTTGTGAAGTAAAACCTTTACAAAATAAATACTTTAAATACTTTACTGTCATCGTATAAAAAGACAGAAGAGAATAAATGAGTGTTTGTTTCAGATCACACGGATGCCGATCAGTCGATGGAGGGACACACACCCGTGAGTATCACCTGTCAGCCGCTAACCTAGCTTAGCATCGAGGCTGGAAACTGTTAGCGTCAAAGCTAATGATCGGGGATGTGAGGATGAAATCTCCGGCGTGTCAGTGAACGCCTCATGAGTGATCGCATTTTTATTTAAACTTATGAATATTTTATCTGCAGGTGTCTGAAAATCCTCACGCCGACTACGGACTGACGGAGAACATCCAGGTAAAACACACACACACACACACACACTCACACATACACACACATACACATACACACACATACACATACACATACACTCACACACACATACACATACACACACATACACATACACTCACACATACACATACACACACACACACATAGACATACACACACAAATACACATACACACACACACATACACACACACACATACACATACACATACACACACACACACACATACACATACAAACAAATACACATACAGACACACAAATACACACACACACACACATACACATACACACACACACATACACATACACACACACACATACACGTACACACACATACACATACAAACAAATACACATACAGACACACAAATACACACACACACACACATACACACACACAAATACACATACACACACACATACACGTACACACACACAAATACACATACACTCACACACACACATACACACACACACACACATACACATACACACACACACACACAAATACAAACAAATACACATACAGACACATAAATACACATACACACACAAATACACACACACACATACACTCACACACACATACAAATACACGCACACACAAATACACATACAGACACACAAATACACATAAACACAAATACAAACACACACACAAATAAATACAAACACACACTCACACACACACACACACACACACAAGTACACATACACACACTCACACAAATACACATACAAATACACACACACACAAATACACACACACACAAATACACACACAAATACACACACACACAAATATACACACACCAATACACATGTACACACACGCACTCAGACTACCCCCCAGACTCCCAGCATGCTTTGCTGCTGCTCCTCAGAGGACGGTGGAGAACGAGAAGGCGAGTGCAGAGAAGGCGTCCAAACAGAAGGTGGATCTTCAGGCTCTGCCCACCAGAGCGTATCTGGACCAGACGGTGGTCCCAATCCTGCTGCAGGGCCTGTCGGTCCTCGCAAAGGACAGGTTAGTGAGACGGGTCAGAACCACACACACGGGTCAGACATACATAGACGTTCATATTGACGGTGTCTTTTTGTTTACCGTGTTTGTTTGTTTGTTTATCTCAGGCCGCCGAACCCGATCGAGTACCTGGCCGCGTTTCTGCTGAAGAATAAATCCCAGTTTGAAGATCGAACTTAAACCAGTTTTTTTTGTTTGTTTTTTTTTAACCCTGATTAAAACGTCTTATTGTGAAAGAGGAGCGTCTCTGGGGATTTTATTGTGAAAGGATCCCTCTGCTGTAACCATGGCGACTTCACAACAACGGTTCAGCAGGTTCTGTCTGAACGCCGGCGCGCTTTGATGACATCACAGCGGCTGCTTCCTCCTGACAGTCGGTTCTGTTTCCTTTAACGTGTTTGTTTGTTTTTGTATGAAATGCAGCTGAAATAAAAGATGAATAAAAACAAGAAAGCCTCAAACCTGATTACCGACGAGGCAGCCGCCATTTTCAGCGTTGCTACAAGTTAGCGCTAGCTCATGTAGCATCGTGGTGAACGTGACGCTTTTGCAGAGCGTCTCTTCTTCAGGACATTTGAGGGAACCGATTAGCTGAAATCAGAATCGTTTATATTTTAATGATCTTTATTATCGCAGCTTTTATCACTAATAATTTGACTTAAAAATAATAAAGCTGTTTGGAATGAGTGACGTCACGATGTGGCTCAGTTTCAAAGGATTCCTTTGATGTTCCTTTTGGGGGTGGAGCTAGGGGTCCAGTTTCAAGAGTTCTTAGCGGGCTGAACAGAGACGCAGAAGTGGAAGGCGTGGGCGATGAGCGGCCAAAGAGGGTTTTTTTTGGTTTATAATTAAGTCAATAATTAAACGAGCTGCGTCAAACTTTATACGCAAATGCGGTCGGGTGTCCCGACATTAACCTGCTGGGAATGAACCGGATCCGGAACCGGATGTGGGTTTTATGATGGATTTTGATCATCTTTAAGGCGTCATTTAAAAAATACATTTTTTACAGTAGTTGTGATATTCCACAGGAATAATTTAAAGCATTTTAGAAAATAAAATATGCCAAAAACAGTCAGATGACATCACAAAGTGGGTTCTGAACCGCAATCCCAGCGAAACAGGAAGTTACAGAATGTTTCGTAAAAAAAAAAGAAAAGATTCCCCTCGTGAGTAAAATATTATATAAACGAGACATTAATTGAAAAAATTTAAGTTTTAAAGCAGAGATTTTATTAATTCAAACAACATTCGGACATTTGAGCGTCAACAAGATGAAAGGCTCCGACAGAAGATCAGAAGGATTTAATTTCTTCATTTTATTTACAAGAAGAAACACAGAAACAAATCAAAACTTACTCAACTCCACCCCCAGCAAATGTTAGCATCACGGCTAAAGAAGTGCTAAAACTGGATTTATCTATTTATAGACATAAAGGAGGAATCGCTAATGTTAGCTAACGTCAGCCATCAGAGCTTAAGTTTGCTAACATCAGCTATCTGGGCTAAAGTTAGCCATTGTGAGTTATCAGAGCTGCAGTTAGCTTAAGTTAACTAATGTTTGCTAACATCAGCTATTGGAGCTAAAGTTGGCTTGAAGTAACTACATCTGCTATCAGAGCTAAAAGTAGCTAAATTTGGTTGATTTCAGCTATCATGGAAAATAGCCCACATACCTCATAGCATAAGTAATCTGACGTCAGTTAACATAGCTAAGGTTAGCTAACTTTCGCAGTGAAGGCTAATGTCAGCTATCACAGCTAATTTTTGCTTACAAGAGTTTACTTTAAGTTAACGAACGTCAGCTCTCAGAGCTAAAATTAGCAGATGTCGGCTATCATAGCTAATCGTTGCCTCAATAGCTAATGTTAACCTTCATTGCTAATGTTAGCTTATGTTGATATGGAAATGTAGTAAAATCTGTGCTGGTTGTAGTGTGGCTAATTCATGAGCTAAGGGACATAATGTTTGGGCTCAGGGAGTAACAGGAAGTCCAACCACCTGCCTCATAAAGCTCCCATCAGAAGTGAGCCCCTTTGGTCCTAACGTCCCCCAGAGAACAGAGACTCTAGAGACCAGATCAGGACAACATCCAAGGAGGTGAGTGTTCTTACAAATCCAGCTTCCTGTCTGCGTGACATCACTTCCTGTGGTTTATTTGATGAGTCAAGTTCAGGGACAGGTGGAACGTCCGCTGACATCATCAGAAGACAGAGAGGGGGGTTGAGGGGGCGTGGCCTGCTGTCAAATGTAGAACTGGTGGGCGGCCAGGTTGTCCATGAAGGGCTGAACCAGGAAGTCGGTGGAGAAGTAGAAGACGAGGCCAAAAGTGATGGAGATGGGCAACGCCGGCAACGCCTTCTTAAAGATGGCCAGCAGCAGCAGTGTCAGGCACAGACCCTGGACAGGTGGAGGACAGGTGTGAGGTTGGTGGAGGACAGGTTTGAGGTTGGTGGAGGACAGGTTTGATGAAGGTGGAGGACAGGTGTGAGGCAAGGGGAGAATAGGTGGGAAGAAGGTGAAGGACAGGTGTGAGGAAGGTGGAGGACAGGGGTTACGAAAGTGGAGAACAAACGGGAGGTTGGTGGAGGACAGGTGTGAGAAAGGTGGAGGACTGATAGGAAGTTGATAGAGAACAAGTCTGAGGAAGGTGGAGGACAGGCCTGAAGTTAGTTGAGGACAGATGTGAGGAAGGTGGAGAATAGGTGTGAGGAAGGTGGAGGACAGGTGTGAAGTTGGTGGAAGACAAGTCTGAAAAAGGTGGAGGACGGGCGTGAGGAAGTTGGAGGACAGGTGTGAAGTTGGAGGAAGACAAGTCTGAAAAAGGTGGAGGACGGGCGTGAGGAAGTTGGAGGACAGGTGTGAAGTTGGAGGAAGACAAGTCTGAAAAAGGTGGAGGACAGGTGTGAGGAAGGTGGAGGACAGATGTGAGAAAGGTGGAGAACATGTGTGAGGAAGGTGGAGATCAGCTGATAGGTGGGTGAAGACTTACGATGAGGATGGCGACGAAGCACGCCAGGATGGTGTTCCAGTCTCCTCCAGTAGCTGCAGCTTTCCCCACCAAAACGCTGTAGAAGATGAAATCACCGAGTCCCAGCTTCACCCCTCCTACAGACAAAACAACCAATCAGCAGTAAGCAGCCGTGACATCATCGGCGTCACATGACCTGTTTCTATCTGCCTACAGACACGACAACCAATCAGCAGCGAGCAGCTGTGACATCATCGGTCACGTGACATGAACTCACTCTCCTCGTCATCTGGGCACGGCTGGGACTGTTGACTCTCAGGCTCCGCCCCCCGGCTGCTCTGCTCCACCTCCTCATCTGTTAAACAAGATGGCAGCAGGTGAAGGTGTTAATATTGAGGTTTGATAATTAAACGTTATGAAAATAGCAGTTTGACCTTTGACACCTGTTTCAGAGTTGTGAGCATCTGTTGGGCTTGCCATCCCCACCGTCCACATCATGGCGGCTAAAACAACAAAACAGAGCAAGTCACATTATTTACTAACTGCAGCCTCACTATTTAATGTCAAGTAGCTAAAGTTAGCATGCTAAAATGCTAAGCTAAGATGGTCTATACTGATGTATTACAAACCTAGGTAAGTTAGCATTGGTATATATGAGTGTGCGAAAAGTCACCTGTGCGGGTTAGCATTGATATGCTAGCATGCAAGCATTGATACAGTAGTGATACATTGACATGTTAGCCCTGAAATGTTGTCATTTTGCAGTGATATGCCAGCATGTTACCATTGGTATGTTAGCATGTTGGAATTGATACACTAGTGTGTTAGCGGTGATACACTGAAATGCTAGCAGTGATTCATTGGCATGTTAGCAGTGATATGTTGTCATTTTGCAGTTATATGCTAGTATGTTACCATTGGTATGTTAGCATGTTGGAATTGATAAACTAGCACATTAGCAGTGATACATTAACATGTTAGGAATGATATACTGGAATGCTAGCGGTGATACATTGGCATGTTAGCAGTGATATGTTGTCATTTCGCAGTAATATGCTAGCATGCTACCATTGGTATGTTAGCATGCTGGAACTGATACACCAGAATGTTAGCAGTGACACATTAGTATGTTAGCAGTGATTCTTCACATGTTAGCATTGACGAGTTAGCATGCGGGCTCTCTGTGAGGTGCTGGTGATGTTGGACTCACAGGAGTAAATGAGGGCAGGGAAAATGGGCTCATTGCGTTCCTGAGCCGTTTCCACCAACATCCTGAGGGGTCCTTTGGGCGACAGGACGGCTACCAGGTCTGAAAAAGATGACAAAAAATCTGAGAAAGGCATGATGGGAGCTTTGAGACAACCGTGATGCTGCTCATGCTGTTACTGCAACGTGCAAAACACATCCGGTCCGCGGCGTTGACCCACCGTAGATTGAGATGGCGCCCAGGATGACCCACGACGACCACTGGGGCAGGTACTTGATGAAGACGAGCGCCATGAGGGCACTGATGAGGATCAGGTAGGCCTGCTGCAGCTGGAGCGGACCCTTCCAGTGGATACAAATCATCCCCACCGCCCCAAAGTTCCAGATGACCACGACCACCGTCGGGTAATCCACCGCCAGGTTGTACGTCTTAAAAACCTCGCTAAGGAGACAGACCGGATTTGTTGCTACGCAGGTCACATGACTCACGACAACCACAGCTCAAAGATCGTAGCTTAGGTTCGCTAACTCTAGCCATGACAGTTAGTTAGCGAACATTAGCTATTATGACTAATGTTGGCGTTGTTAGCTGATGTGAGCTAATGTAAGCTGACAGTTAAGATGGTGTAGCGGTGGTGGGCGTGGCTTAATTAAAAGTCAATATATATATGATAAAAATAGAGACTCACCCCAGATACATGAAGCTGAACCAGAAGAGCAACATGAGGGACGACAGGATGAGCCAACCGTGGATGAACTGAACGACATGAACACAGCAGGTAAGCTAGCATCCGCTAACTAGTAGCCAACATCTTAGCCAGTGTACCGCAGCTAACATCTAAGCCAGTAGAGAGCAACCAACACCTTAACCAGTGGATATGAGATAACATCTTAGCAGTGGCTAGCAGCTAACATCTTCACCAGTGGTTAGCTAACAATTACCCAGTGACTAATAGCTAACACATCAGCCAGTGGCTAGTACTTATTATCTTAGCCAGTGAGTAGCAGCTAATATCTTAGTCAGTGGCTTACAGTTAACAACATAGCAGTGACTAGCAGCTAACATCTAATAGCTCAGTCAGTTGATTAACAGTTAACAACATAGCATTAACTACCAGCTAACATCTAATAGCTCAGTCAGTGGCTAACAGTTAACAACATAGCAGTGACTAGCAGCTCACATCTAATAGCTCAGTCAGTGGCTAACAGTTAACAACATAGCATTGACTACCAGCTAACATCTAATAGCTCAGTCAGTGGATTAACAGTTAACAACATAGCATTAACTACCAGCTAACATCTAATAGCTCAGTCAGTGGCTAACAGTTAACAACATAGCAGTGACTAGCAGCTCACATCTAATAGCTCAGTCAGTGGCTAACAGTTAACAACATAGCATTGACTACCAGCTAACATCTAATAGCTCAGTCAGTGGATTAACAGTTAACAACATAGCAGTGACTAGCAGCTAATATCTTAGCCAGTGGCTGGCTGCAAACATCGTCGCAAATGGTTAGCTAAAAATTACTCGGTAACTCATAGCTAACACCTCAGCCAGTGGCTAGTACCTAAAATCTTAGCCAGTGAGTAGCGGCTAAAGTTTTAACTATTGGCTAGCAGCTAAAGTCTTTGCCAGTGGCTAGCAGCTACTATTTTAGCCAGTGACTAGCAGCTAAAGTTTAACTATTGGCTAACAGCTAAAGTCTTAGCCAGTGGCTAGCAGCAAACTTGCGCTGACCTTGTAGCAGCGGTACTTGTAGAAGAGGACCAGGATGATGGTCATGACCACGATGACGCTGATCATGATGATGCTGTTGAGGACCGAGTTGAGGAGCCGCCGGCCGACGGAGGAGGTGTTCTCGGTGAAGGGGGTGTAGATCCTGCGGGGACAGACATGTTAGCCCCGGGCGGAGGAGTGGGTCATGTGACGGGTCACGTGACGCTGTAGACCTACAGCTGCTGGTCCGTCTTCTCGCTGTAGAAGCTGACGGACTTGATGGTGGCGATCACCACCGCCATGCAGAGGGTGACGGGGACGAACAGCATGATGACGTGTTTGGCGCCGTACTTCAGGGTCAGCTCCTCCTCGTCCGGATCCACGTCTGGATCGGAACCGCAGCTGCCATCGGGAGCCGACCTCCTCTGCAGACGGGGCTGAACCAACAGAGGGCGCAATTCAGCACCAGGGCAGCGATAGATTCTACGGGTTGCGGTCAGAACCCTTACCTTCTTGGACGGTGTGTCGTTCAGCGGGTCGGGTTCTGGTTTGTAGGACGGAACCGCAGGGTTCTCCGAGGCCACCAGGGATGTCCTCTCATTGTAGGACTCTTCGTCACTTTCTGAAGCGCTCATGGTGGCTCCTGAAAACAACGAGCTGTTAGTGAGGTGGTCCCGAGAGACCAGAACCAGAACCCCCACATTATGAGGAAAACCTCCAGTTCTTATATACGACCAGAACCTCAGATTCAATCAGCGATCAAGATGTTAACATTGAGCCTGTCGCTAGCAGCTAAGTACTAGCAACAGGCCACATGTTAGATACTACAAGAAGCTAAATGTCGGCAACTAGCAACGGCTAAAAGTCAGCTACTAGCAGCATGCTCAATGCTAGCTCCTGCAACAGACAATGTGTTAGCTACGTACAACAGCCTAAATGTTAGCTGCCGGCAACGAGCTAAATGTTAGATACTGGCAAAAGGCTAGATGTTAGCTACTAGCAATGAGCTAATTTTTCACTACAAGCACCAAGCTAAATGATAGCTTCAAGCACCAGGCTAAATGTCAGCTACTAGTAAGGAGCTATATGTTAACTACTAGTACCAGGTTAAATGTTAGCTACTAGCAATGACCAAAATGTTAGCTTCTACCAAGAGGCTAAATATTAGCTTCTAGCCACTGACTAAGATATATGCTACCAGCACCAGGCTAAATGCTAGCGTCTAGTAGGTGGCTAAGGTGTTAGCTTCCATTATCAGACAAAACACGAAAATAAGCGCTGATTCACAATCCCTCTGGGCGGAGCCTAGTTTTCAGAGAGGACACAGAATGGCGGCTGCCTGAGGAGTGAAAACGCATCATGTGACCCACCGCTCCCCTAGACCTCCTAAGACTGCCAGCCGGTCACATGACCAGCGGTCCAAACACTAGGAGACACTCAGAGCTGGACCTACGGACTGATGACCCGACATTCTCACTCAGCAGAATTCATGTTTCCAAGCATGATGATGATCTGCAGATCATCTCCACAACACTCTTCTGCCTCCTCCATGTTGGACCGTTCTTCTCGTGGAAACATTTCTACGCTCCACCCATCGGTGCGGAGAAGTCCATACGGGCCGGATCCAAAGCAACTGGACTTCCGTGTCTCTGTTCTCAGAACCGAAGAAGCCCCTTTTGGACGGGAGGTGAAACGTCGTCAGGACAAAACAAAAGTCCAGTCGCTTTGGATTCAGCCCACATGGAGAACCAGAACCAGGATGAACCAGAACCTACACAGACAGTCCAGAGAAGATTCTCCCAGAAGCTCTGAGGGTCATCAAGGTGGTTTGTGGGTAAATTCAAACCAGCCTTAAAGTTCTTCTGGGTCAGCAGTGGCTTCCTCCTCACTACTCTCACATGGCATCATGGAGTCAAGAACCTCAGAAACAGCTTTTCGAGCTGCGGTCCGGTCCGGGTCGATGTCTCCCGAACTTTAACTGAAGTTCACGTTTTATTCACGTCATCATTATTTGATCTCTAACAACAGGAAGTAATCAGCGTACTTCACGTTAGTATCCAAGTATTTTAGAGTGTATGAGAGCTGCGTCCCCCGCTGTTCTGGTTCCGACTCCCTTTAATCTCCACTTCTGGATTCCCTTTTGAAGTCCCCTAAAACTAAATGATGAACATGAAGATTAACGACTGAGTTCGTGTGACGTCACAGCCTCACCGGCGAAACTGTTTACCTTATGGGGAGACTCCGGTCCGGATCAGAACCGACAGCGGATCTCTGCTGGAGTAAACACCGAACACCGAACACAACCAGGAAGACGGCAGTCAGCTGACTCACAGCGCGTGATACTAGTGACCGTCGTGACGTCACGTGATACGTCAAGACGCTACCGCCTAGGGGTACGATCGGTCCGTCACGATTCAATATTATTAGTATTATCATTACTATTATTATTATTATTATTATTATTATCATTACTATTGTTATCACTATTATTAATATAGTAAACATTTTTTTTTTTTTTTAATTTAGTTAATTAATTTAATTTACTCACTCTGGAAAAGGGGCGTGGCTATCACGGTGTGACGTTCCATCGAGGATTCTGATACTTCGAGTTAAAAAGAATGAATTGTGAACTCTTGAGTCAATTTAAAGCAAATAATGAGATCATAACGTATCAAGAAAACTATCTATTATTTATGTGTTGATGGGACTTTATCCCGCGACCTAAAAAAAAAAACACCCTAAATATAAAAGGATATCAAAGTCTTTATTTTAGGAAGAGTCATTTTAAAAAATCCAAATCAACCATGACATACTTTGATTTTTTACTTTTATGTTCCACCAGGTGGAGTCAGACTTTTGGTACATTTGTATCTTCTGAATTAAGCTCAAACAGGAAAAAAGAAAAGAAAAGAAGAAGTTTATAGTTTTATATGCAGTAATATTCGTTAGATCAACCAGAGTTAGTTAAAAATGAAAGTTTCCTCTTCCTTCTGAATCATTACGAAACATTTCCTTCAACCGAACACGAGTTTATCTTATAAAAACTTTAAAAAGTCCTAGCAGCGTTTTTTTTTCTTTCTAATATAAAAACAGTTGAAACATTATGAGCTTGTTGAAACAGTTCAATGAATAAAAAACTAATTTTAATATTCAAATAAAATAAAAGGTGAATAAAACAGTAGTATTAATATTAAAATAAAATATAAAATGAATAGATGAAATAAAAAAATAATTTTTTTTTAAAAACTATAAAATTAATAGATGAATTACAAAAAAATTAAATATAATAATTAGCCGTTTGGACTAGTGCGTCGCCACGTGGCCAACCTTTGACTCCTTTGATGTTTCTTTGGAGGTGGAGCTTTGGGCTTAGTGGGCTGAACAGAGATGCTGAAGTGGAAGGCGCAGGAGGCGAGCGACTAAGGAGTACTTGAGAGATACTCAGAGAGTTTGTCTGAGTTCTCGGTAGATTCAGAACCTACGGTTCTGTTGGACCTTTTCAAGTCTGCTATGTTGCTGCTGCTTTATCATATTTTGTGTTTTATTGTTATAGAATAAAATGAAGCAAAAAAAAGTTTGAAATGATTTAAAAAGTATTAAAGACTGAAGAAATAAGAAAGCACCGAGAAGAAGGTGGGTATTTGGGAAATTACAGTCGGACCTTTGAATGTATTATTATTTTTTGTTCATTGTATTTTTTATAGTTCTGCCCCTGGCGACGAGATTTGATAGTATATATTTTTGTTGTAAATAAATAATCAGGCTAGTGCCGTGAAGAAAAACATTTAAGTCTCTGTCGGTGTATTTAATTCCGAATGTAAACATTATTTACATATTTAAATTTGCATTCAAATTATTTATTCATTCACAATATTTATCTTTAAACTTCTTAAAAAGAAGCAAAAATATATACAAAGTATCTTTTTAGATTTTCACGAATAAACTAATAGTTTATATTTTCCTTAGTTCTAACTTTAGTACTTTGAGATTTGATGTGACATTGAAATTAAATGTATTATTATTATTATTATTATTATTAACTTGTTTTATGTTTCATCTGAGTTACATCCATTGTTTTTTAAGGAAACGTTTTATTTAAACACTTTATTCTTGTTATCACCTTTAATCTTCATAATAATATATATTTTCTGTAAACATATTTTTGATTTTTATCTTTATATTTGTTGACATTTAGTCTTTTTTAGTTTCGGCTGCTGTTACTAAGTTTGACCAGCAGGTGGCCGCAAAGATTTCAATCAAACACGTTGCGTCTGATGTCAGTTTTTCTGCGTCAGAAAAACGATAAACAATTAATATAATCGGCTGAGAAATGACGTAATTTTCCGTGTTTTTATCTTATATATATATATATGTATATAACAGTGTTTATATATTTAATTTGATTGTATTCTGATGTAATCTAACGGATTCGCGCTAATTAATAACTGAATAGACACGAGGGAGGACTTCCGACCCCCGTTAGCCCCGCCCACTTCCCCGCGAGCCGGTCTGGAGGCTCAGAGAAAGACCTTCCGACCCGGACGGAACGCGATGGCTGCGGACAGAGGAGGAGTCCGAGGGAGTAGCATCCCGCCGGACCCGGACCCGGTTACGTTTGCCGGGAAATCTGAGCGTCTCCTCCCGGTACCAATGAACCTGTTCGCCACCCTGGAGATGGACCGCTCCTCTCCGAGCTGCGTCCCGAGGTGAGAGGTCAGAGGTCATCTGGGGAAAAAAACGGCTTCATTATTATATTTATTGTTATTATCATATTGTGTAAATGTAAATCTAAAAGTGTCAAATATTAATAAGGAGTGAAAACAGAACCAGAACCAGAGTGTTTGGTTGAAACCGGGGTCTGTGGACCACCTGGGTCCTCCTGTGGCTCTGATTTGGGACCATCTGTGCGGTGTTAGCATGCTAGCAGCTAAATGCTAATGAAATGTATCAATCTAACTGACTATGTATCCCAGAATGCTTAGCAAAAGCTGGAGGACTCAGGAGCAATGAGAACCAGAACCGTAAAAGACTGGGAACCTGTTTGGATCAGGTGACGGCTGGTCTCTGATCCTCCACCTGCTCCTGGTGGATTAGAATCAACAAGCTCAAGTTAATCCTCTTAAACCGTCGCACTGAGTCTGTGCCACCAGTCCTCCACCTGTCCTCCACCTGTCCAGTCCTCCCCCGGTCAACCAGTCCCATACCGTCCACCAGTCCTCCACCAGTCTTCTACTGGTCCACCTGTCCTCCACCTGTTCACCAGTCCTCCATCGGTCCTCCACCAGTCCTCCAACTTTTCACCAGTCCTCCATCGGTCCTCAACCAGTCCTCTAACTGTTCACCAGTCCTCCATCGGTCCTCCACCAGTCCTCTACCGGTCCACCAGTCGAGGACAGTCTACCACCGGTCCACCAGTCCTCTACCGTCCACCAGTCTTCTACCGGTCCACCTGTCCTCCACCTGTTCACCAGCCCTCCATCGGTCCTCCACCAGTCCTCTACCGGTCCTCCAGTCGAGGTCAGTCCTCCACCCGTCCACCAGTCCCATACCGTCCACCAGTCTTCTACTGGTCCACCTGTCCTCCACCTGTTCACCAGTCCTCCATTGGTCCTCCACCAGTCCTCCATTGGTCCTCCACCAGTCCTCCATCGGTCCTCCATCAGTCCTCCACCAGTCCTCCATCGGTCCTTCACCAGTCCTCCAACTGTTCACCAGTCCTCCATCGGTCCTCCACCAGTCATTAACCGGTCCTCCCGTCCAACAGTCCTCTACCGGTCAACCAGTTCTCCACCAGTCCTCCATCGGTCCACCAGACCTCTAACGGTTCACTAGTCCTCTACCGGTTCAACTGTTATCTACTGGTTCACTTGTCCTCTGTAAGTCCAGTCTTTCAGTCACTGGTGGTTTTGGGTCCAGAGGTTGGTCACCAGTGGATTCCCTTCAGGACCTTCTGGTGTTCAGAGATGTTCAAAACAACGTTGTTCTTAAGTACTTCAAGAAATAGGGAAATGTGCTAACATGCTAACAGTGAGTAGGTCGCCAATGTGTTTGTGTCTCAACGCTGACATGTTGGATCCAGGTTGTTCAGTGTGACTCTGACCCGGTTGATGGTTCTGATGGAGCTTGACAGAGAACTGACCTCTGTCCTCATTGCCGTCAAGATACAGGTGAGCGCCTCCATCAGTATGCTAACAGGGAGCGCTAATACAGACTGCTAAAAGGGACTGCTAACTGGTCTGGTCCCGGTTTTTCAGGGTTCTAAGCGGACTTTGAGATCCAGTGAGTACCTTCTCTCCCAGGATGGCGTGATAGAGACCCGATTGGAGCTGACCTTCTCTCTGCAGGTCCCATGGTTTCATTGATCAAACAGGATGCTAATGATTGTGATTCTGCAAATTTAGCTAACATGTGTCTGGGTATTCTAGTATCCACACTTCCTGAAGCGGGACCGGAACCATCTCCACGTTATGCTGCAGCGGAGGAAGAGGTACAAGAACCGGACCATCCTGGGCTACAAGACGCTAGCAGTGGGGGTCATCAATATGGCCGAGGTACCGGGGTTAGCTGGGTCGTGCATTCAAGTTTGGTCCTAACTTAGTGGGTGCAGGCAGAAAGCTACTGCAATGCTAGCAAGGTCCAAACTCTAAAGCTATGCACCAGAAAGCTAATGCTATGCTAGCTGGACACAAACTATAAACCAATAAAAACCAGCAAGCTAATGCTATGCAACCAAGATTCAAACTTGATAACAGCTATGAGCTAGAAAGTTAATACTATGCTAGCAAGATTCAGAGTTTATAACAGCTACGAACCAGAAAGCTAATAATTTGCTTGCTAGGCTAAAGCTATTGTAAACGGTGTGAGCTGTGATTGCCAGTGATACGCTAACTACGCTCAAACTCGAGGTCTATGAGGTCAGCCAGAATGCTGACCTCATAAAAGCACGTTTTCATTTTTCAATTTTTTATTTTTGCCAGAAAGACAATGCTAAGCTAGCTAGACTCAACTTATATAACAGGTATGAGCCAAAATGCTAATGGTAATGTAGGAATATTCAATGTTCATAACATCTACGAGTCAGACAGCAATGCTCAGCTAGCTAGACTCAAACTCAATAACAACTAGTGGCTGGAAAGCTAATGTTATGCTAGCTACACTCAAACTCTATAATTGCTAGGAGCATAAATAGCTATGCTAGCAACATTAAAGTCAAAAATATGGAGAGCTGATCTCGGTTGGCTACTAATTATAGCACGTTAAATTCAGAGTTTGCGTCATAGCCGTAGGAAGTGCTTGTTTTCATTGTGCACCTGTTAGCATTCATGTTAGCTTCAAAGACCTTATCGCTTGGTGGCAGACTTTCGATAAAACAACAAATTTAACGTTGTTTTAAGAATTTCTAGATTAAAGTGAGAGAAGTTTATGTTTGAAGTGAACCAGGATTCAGATCCGTGAACCGTAGAATTCACCAGCCAATCAGAACCGGCGCCGCCTCCTCTTGTCCGTCCCGCATCAGGTGATGCAGCATCCCATAGACCACGCCCATGTCCTCGGTCTCCATAGCAACACGAAGGATGCGTCGGTGCGCGCGGCGGAACTAAGCATCCGCGCTCTCTCCAGCCAGCCAATCGGGCAGGTGGACACAGGCGGTCGCCACGGCAACAAGACCAAAGCCTCTGGTGAGGATGGGATGACATCATCAGGTGGTCATTCAATACCAGCTCCTGATTGGTTGTTTTTATTTTCTTACAGATCGCTCTCCCGACACAGAGACCTACTGGGAGGATGACTACTACGATAGTTTCTCCTCTGAACAGGAAGTAAGTGACGATGCTGTCCCTCCTCCTCGGGTGATTGACAGCTAAATGGACATTAGCCTCAAAACTAAACTCTTACATATTAAAGTATCTCGCTATGCTAAATGCTAATGCTAGCGCACAACCACATAAGCATTTTTATAAACGTTTGTACAGAAAACAACAACCTATGTTAGCATTCATTGTTAGCATTCATGCTAAAGTGTTGTTTCCAACTGTTCCTACCATCATGCTAGCAAGGTCTTAACTCTATAACAGCTAGAACACTTTCTGTAGCACAACCACATTAGCATGTTGATAGGCTACACTGTGATTTATAATGTATGTAAGAAAACAACACCATAGCATGCTAAGTTAGTATGTTATGTTAGCTTCTCCACATCAAACCCTTACACCTGCTAACGTGCTAACATGCTAAGCTGAACAACTGCTGAGTCGTCTTCCTGATTTTCAGGACATGTACGATGAAGACAATGATGCCATGAGGAAGACGAAGACCTGCAGGAAAGTGAACCAAACATCCGCCATGATGCAGGTGAGGACCAATCAGAGAGCATGATTTCCAGGAAGATGCCGCGTCGTCACCATGACGACCAACGATGATCTCCTTCTCCTTCGTCTTCTGTTTTCTGTCAGCACCGGAACTTCAGACAGAAGTTTATTTCCCTGCTGAAACGATTCAGAGTGACGGACGAGGTTTGTTCCTGCAAACATCCACGCCGTAAACAACAACAACAACAACAACAAACAGATAAACAACAAACAGGTCAACAACAAACAAAAATAATTAACAGAGAAACAATCAATACACAGATAAACAATTAATGAACCGTTGAGCAATAAATACATTTTCCATTTAAAATGTTGAATATTTACCAGACAAAGGTCAAAGGTCAAATATGAGGCATCAAGAAGGAGCTGGTTAGGTTAGCTTAGCATTAGTACTGGGAACAGGAACCAGCTAGCTTAGCCTAGCATGAATACTTCTTAATTTGAAACAGCTAAGTTAGCCTAGATTTAACACTGGAAACCGCTAACTTAGCTTAGCATACACAGAGACATCCTTTATAATGATGATGATGACCTTTGATCCTGATCATGCCTCCACCTGGCCTCTCCTAGGTTCTGGACTCAGACCCTGTGGGTCAGAACCAGGAGGCTGAGGAGGACCTCGACCTCCTCTACGGAAGTCTGGAATATTACGACGAAGGTGGCAGTGGCCCAGATCTGGACGACAATGACATCATCATCAGCACGCCAAAACCTAAACTCAGGTGAGACACAGGAGGATATCATGTGACCACAAATGCAGATTTTATAATCGTGGGTTCAGGATTTAATAATCTGGGCTTTGGAATTCTTCTAACGCGCTGTAGAGTCTTTTCAGGTCAGTCACATGACTCAAGGTTGTTGTTGCTTCTTCCTGTTGGTGTGTGACCTTCAGGCCGTTCTTTGAGGGCGTGTCCCACTCCGGCTCTCCGACTGAGGTCGGCCATGTCAGCGCTCAGAGGATGCCGCAGGAATGCCTGGCGGCGGCGGTGAGTAGATCACCCGATTTTTTCGGGGAGATGAGAGCCGACCTCCATGTTTTACCCTTGACGCCTGACTATCAGTCTGCTGCCCCCTACTGGTCACTTTATGTCACTGCTCTCTTATTATAAGGAGGCGGAGCTTCTGGTTCAGGCATCTGGATTACCTGAGGAGTCAGGAGGGGAGGGGGTCGATCTCATGGTGAGACATGATTTAAAAAAACAAACAAACAGTGAGGAGGTTCAGTGGTGACCATCGGGAGGTGGCGCTCTTTTCCTCCACAGGAAGTTGAGGATTACGTCACCATAGAAACGGATGTTGGCCTGGAGTACCAAACGCACCTGTCGCCAAGGTACAAGGTCATGTTAGCATAGTTACAGACAAAGGCTAAAGCTAAACAGTTCCACGTTTTGACCGCATGCTAATAGGCTAAGGCTAACCCTTTGACACGGATCTGTCGTTTCTCTGCAGTAAAACAGGAAGTCAGCTCCCTCGCCATCCTTGGAGTGTCTCCGTGAAGGACAGACAGAATTCCAGAGGGGCGGACCGAACGAGCAGCGTCGACAGCGAGACGTCATGTGACTACAGGGTACCTCAGCCACAGGTCAGACAGTCAGGTGACCTTGTAGAACGCCTGTTTGGATTAGGTGTCGGACATAACTGTTATATAATGTCTGCCATTGTTGCTAATGTTAGCTAATATTAGCGCACGTCAGTTAATCTTAGCTAATGTTAGCTAATGTCAGCTAATATTGTGTCAGCTAAAGCCAGGTGATGTCAGCTAATGCCAGCTAATGTCAGCTAGTTTCGCTCATTTCAGCTAATGTTAGCCATTATTGCTAATGTCAGCTAATGCTACAAATATTATTTAATGCCAACTGATGTGATGTAATGTCAGCTAATGTTAGCTAATCCCAGTTAATGTCAGCAAACGCCAGCTGATGTTCACTCATGTCAGCTAATTTAAGCTAATGTCAGCTAATATTGCTTATTGTCAGCTAAAGTTAGCCAGCCTACAATTGATGTTAGCTAATGCCAGCTAATGTTAGCCTTTTCCAGATAATGTTAGCTCAAGCCGTCACAGATAAAGTCCGATACAAACATCCTGTCAATGTTTTTTCAGGTTGCCAGGAAGTCGGTCCTGGATCAGTTGAACCAGATCCTGTTCTCCGAAGACCCGATCCCAGACTACATCATCCTGATCGACACCAGCGACTGGCAGGGCCAGGTCTGTCCCTGAGACGTGGACCAGTTCCTGCTGGAGCATCTCTTCGATCAGCCGATCGTCTGCACCGCCTCGGCGCCGGACGTTAACGCCGCTTTCAGCGCCATCATCAGCCGGATCCAGAAGTTGTAAGAATCGCCTGATCCACACTTTTGTACCGTAGCGTCCCGATCAAACACATCCAACATCATCGGTTACCATGGAGACAGAAAGATAAGAATAATAATAGATTTAATTTATAACGCACTTTACAAGAACAACTTTAAGATGGACTAAATAATAATGGAACCAATAAACAAACGATCGACACGAAGATTCATCTAACATCATACTAGCAATGCTACGTAGTGTGTTTATAGTGTGTTCATAGTGTGTTCATAGTGTGTTTATAGTGTGTTCATAGTGGGGTTAGTGTGTTCATAGTGTGTTCATAGTGTGTTCATAGTGTGTTCATAGTGTGTTTATAGTGTGTTCATAGTGTGTTTATAGTGTGTTCATAGTGTGTTTATAGTGTGTTTATAGTGTGTTCATAGTGTGTTCATAGTGTGTTCATAGTGTGTTTATAGTGTGTTTGTTTATAGTGTGTTCATAGTGTGTTTATAGTGTGTTTGTTTATAGTGTGTTTGTTTATAGTGTGTTTATAGTGTGTTTGTTCATAGTGTGTTTATTGTGTGTTTATTGCAAACGTCTAGTTATTTAACTGCATCCTGTTTTTATGGTCAGTGACTCACAAACTTCCTGTTTCTGTCTCCCAGCTGCAACTGTAACCCCCAGACTCCGCCCCCATTGAAGGTGGCGGTGGCTGGAGACCAGAGCTACCTCAACACCATACTCTGCAGCTTCGTGGAGCAGCTGGCCAGCAAGACTCCTGATTGGCTGAACTACATCCGGTTCCTCATCCTCCCCATCGGTACGTCTGCGCGCCAATCCCCCCCTCCTCTCCTCACATTCAAACCAGGCCACTGTCCCATGATGCATCTGTGTTTTACCAGGAGCTCATCCGCTTGCAAAATACCTGGCTACCCTTGATGCTAAGTTCAGCAGCCTGTTCATGGATGCGGGCTGGAGGGAGCTGTTCGGACGTGTGGAGCCTCCGCCTCTTGGTACCTTAAGAAGGGATGACCTTTGACCTGCCGAGTTTTCACCATCTCACCTTAGTTCCCATTACGTCACTGGTTTTAAAAGCAGCCGCAGGAAATAATGTCAACATCAGGAGAGGAAAACACTGACAGACTGGACTAAGTACAGAAAACGCTGTTAGGAAAGGAGACACAGGTGAAAGTGGACCAGGTAGGAGGTTGGTTCCAGAAACCAGGAAAGGCCAGAAACATTTTACAAAAGGTTAAAAAGAACCCAATGAGGAAAAAAATACGAGATACCAATGAGACACAGGTGAAACTATTCACCCATCACAGGAGACGGAAAAGGGTGGAAGGGTTGGACAGGATGGAGGAAACACCGACGAGACACAGGTGAAGGGAGAGGAGGAAGAGAATGAGGTCATACTAGGTCAGATAGGAAGGATCGGACAAACAATCTGAGAAACTCTGATGAAGATTGGAACACCCCTTGGAAGGGAAACCCAACGAGACACAGGACAGAGACAGGAAGTCACCTGTTTGCATTCCTATCGTTTCTAAATGCGTCCTGTTTGTCGCACAGATCACGTGGGCGTTGCCGTACGAGTTTCTCAGTATCTGATTGGCGCGGCTGTTTCTCACCTGTGTCCCATCTCTGAGGCCATGCTCACCTGTAGACACAGGAGGTAAACGCTTTTAATACGACGCCTTTGAGAAGAACTTACTGATGGTTGCTCATGTAGCATGTAGATTAGCATTGGACACAACGCTGTCGTGAGGAAAAAAAAAAAAGGTCCCTCTAAAGACCATTGGATCTAGAATCAAGCTGCCAACATGCTAGTTGATGTAGTAGCGCTAACTTCTAACATGCTAGCTCACTACTGGATGGTTTATGCCCTTTGACCTTGTTGTCAGGACTGTTTAAGAGGTGGAAAAGCGAGTCGGAGCTAGCAGCGTTGCTAAATACTTGCTATGATTTTGCCAATTTGGTAGCTCTGATGCTAATCAGATAATAACTGTGTTAAAAGATGTATCAGCAAAAAGTCATTCATTTATTAGCATTATTAGCTTTAATGTTGAGAGGCTTATGTTTGCTAACATTAAGCTAGTTTGTTAGCTTTACTGTTAGTAGAGCAGCCTTTGCTAACATTTAGCTAATCCAATGGCTCTGTTATAGATTGTCCAATGTTTGCTAACATTTAGCATTATTTGTAATAGGCTTAGGTTTGCTAACATTTAGCCAATTGGATAGCTCTATTGCTAATTATTATTTTTTTTTCCATGAATCTGAACTCTGACCTCTGCAGCCATGACGACGAGTCCTGCCAGAAGTTTGTTCCTTTCATCGGGGTAATGAATAAAGAAACCAACCAAACTGTTGTAGCTTGTCTTTGGTTGTTGCCGTGGAGACGGTCACATGTTTAACGGCGTCTCTGCTGCAGGTGGTGAAGGTGGGCGTCGTGGAGCAGAACTTCCTGTCCACCTCAGGTAGATTTCCCCCGGCTGCACCATCATCATCATCATCATCATCACGTCCTCTTATCACACCTTTCCCTCTCCACAGTCGACTCTGATGACATCATAATTGGTTCTCCACCCACCCAATCGGGAGCACCGATGGGCTTCACCTCCACCCCTCCCCTCTCACCCTCCACCAGGTACGTCGGCTCTACGGCAGAGCAGCTCCTCAACGTTGATGCTGTCTGACGTCGTGTCTCTGTGTGCTGCAGTCCAGCAGAGGTGATGATGGGTCTGCAGGTGGACTTCTGGACCAGCCAGGGTGGAGGTGGAGGAGGAGGAGGGGAGAGGAGGAAGGAGGCCCCCATGAAGAATACCTTAAAGAGCAACGTGCGAAGTCTGCAGGTGACGAGAATCAACGGAGGAGAGATGATGAGCATGACGGTCGTCACCAAGGAGAAGAGGAAAGGTGAGGAAGACATTGGGGATGATGATGACTGTGATGAAGATGGTGGTAGTGATGATAATGGTGATGGTGGGGAGGATGGTGGTGATGACTATGATGATGATGTTGGTGGTGATGGAGATGGAGATGATGGTCTGTCTGTCAGTCATGTTCCTCAGCAAGAAGATGAAGGAGAAGGAGGCGGAGTCAAAGAGTCAGCTTATTGAAGGAATCAGTCGATTGATCTGTACCTCCAAACACCAACACACACTGAGAGGTACACACAAACACACACACAGGTACACACACAGAGGTACACACACACAGGTACACACACACAGAGGTACACACACACAGGTACACACACACACAGACGTACACACACACAGAGGTACACACACACACACACACAGGTACACACACACACACACAGAGGTACACACAGGTACACACACACAGAGACGTACACACACACAGGTACACACACTGAGGTGTCCTCTCTCAGTCTCTGTAGACGGCGTGGATTGGACGGACGTGAAGTTCTTCCAGCTGGCGGCTCAGTGGCCGACACACGTCAAACACTTTCCCGTCGGAATCTTCGGCTTCAACAAACCCTGAAGGCCCTCCTCTTCATCACCTGGTCACATGACGCTCTTCCTCCCTCATCATTTTAGAATAAAGTATCGTCATCACGACCATCTGTTGTTTACTCATTATTATTATTATTATAATGATTCATCATATTTACAATTTATAATAATTGGTTTGATGATCCTTTTTTGTCATGGCGGTGGGCGTGTCTAAGAGTGGTGGGGGCGTGGTCTAACAGTTGATGTCATCAGAATAAATAATGTTCCGTTTAAAGTTTAGAAACATGAACCTTAGCGCTGAAATGGGCGGGGCAGCATTCACCTGTGACATCATCACAGGTTACTTAATGATGTCACAACTTCTACTAAACAGAGTAACGTAGGGGGCGGAGCTTAACTTCCCCATGGTTGGATGTCATGTCTGCTGCAGCCGCTAGGGATCAACAGAACCAAGAACCAACCACATCACAGACCCGGCAGATCCTGGTCCTCGAGCCTCAGTCCAGTCCGGTTCTCATAGGTCTCCAGGATGTCCATCGCCGCGGCGGTTCTTCATCAGGGTCGTGGTTCCTCACACGACAAGATGGAAATGTTCTGATAAAATGGTCCAGATGAAGAACTGATGATGCTGGGAAAGTTCTGAGGAGGGTCAGATTGGACTCCAGACTTAGAAAACCACTTTTAGGAGTGTTGGTGGTCCCATAGCGGCCTTGGGGATCGGTCAAATATGTTCTGGTCCAGAAAGAACCAGATCATTAGAGAACTTCTTAGACCGCAACAGGGTCCATCCAGAACCTTCATGTTCTAGCGAGCCTGAGTGAAGAGACAATCAGAAACATCCCACATCCTTGCAGAACCCTTTGACCGAACCGACCCAAACTCTTAGGAACTTGACGGAAGCCTTAAGACCTTTAAAGAACATAAGGTCCAGTAGAACCTCTATCTATGTCCAGAACCACGTGAAACAGTTCTACGCCGTTTAGAACCCTCTAGGACTCCATCATCTTCATCCATACCTTCTGAGTAAACCACAGAAACCGGACACACGGGCGATTAACGATAACGGGCTGAGCTCTGACCAGGGGGAGGAGCCTAATCAAATGCTGTTAGATCCTGGAAAACGCCTCCTGGCTCCACAGCGCCCCCTAGAACAGCTCCAAGAAGCATATGACACCTACACGTTTGAGTGGGCGGAGGAGGAGGAACCAGGACCCACTGGGGGGATTATGAACTTCATCAGGTCTGGGAACGCCGCGGGATCCCCCAGGCTGAGCTGGAGAGTGTTTGCTGAGGAGAGGGACTTCTGGAATATTCTGCCGCCCCCGTGAACCGACCCCAGACGACAGGAAGTAGGTGGAAGAAAGGAAGTGAGGTTTTAAAAACATTACACTCCACAGAGGGAGTAACAAGTGATGTCATCAGATGTGGTTTGAGGAGGGGGCGTGGCTAGAAGACGTCACAGCGCCCCCTGGTGGACGCAGACAGACATAAAACGAGTCTCACCTGTATGACATGTTGACAGGCTGTGGGAGGAGCCAGAGAGGGGAGCTACGCATATCCTGATAATATGGTATCATAGCTCCGCCCCCATGTCTCCACTGTAAGCTCGACGCACGAACATACACACACACACATACACACACACACGTATACATACACACACACACTTATACATACACACACACACGTATACATACACACACACACTTATACATACACATATACATACACACACATATACATACACACACACATATACACACACACATATACACGTATACATATACATACACACACACATAAATACACACACATACACACACACACACATATACATACACACACACATAAATACACACACACACGTATACATACACACACACACACACACACGTATACATACACACACACACACACACGTATACATACACACACACACACACACACGTATACATACACACACACACACACACACACGTATACATACACACACACACACACACACACACACACACACACACACACACACACGTATACATACACACACATACACACAGCTAGCATGTTTACAACAACGATCTATATTTGGCGGTCTGGCCTACAAGACGGCGTCAGCTCCAGTTCCTGGATGTCCTCATGTCTTTATAGTGAGACGTTTGACAACCGGAAACAACAAAGTGTTACTGAATAATCTTTACTTTATCCATCACAATAGGAGCGAGGAGGACGTTCATCGTCCTCCATGTCTGTTTTTCTCCTGAAGTCAGGTTTGGTCCC
Source organism: Lophius piscatorius (assembly GCA_009660295.1). Classification (NCBI taxonomy): domain Eukaryota; kingdom Metazoa; phylum Chordata; class Actinopteri; order Lophiiformes; family Lophiidae; genus Lophius; species Lophius piscatorius. Next base: position 63,678 of record VRLP01003059.1, read on the forward strand.
GTGAGATTCTGTGGATCTGGTGTCTGTGGAATCTTCACTACAAACATCTGTGTGTGCGTTTAGAAGATTATAATGTAAAACATCATCTTTAAAAACTGTCCTCACGTCTCTGGTCTGTCATTGGTCTGTAGCAGCTTTCACCCTCCTTCTGAATTCCATGTCAGCACCAGCTTTCAGGCGAGTTACAACAAAGGAAAGTCCGGGAATGCTCAGAAACACCTGATGGGAACATTCCGCGGCGACGGGGTTAATGTAACACCACGAGGTTTCCTGGAAGGAACGCGTCCTGGAAGGAACGCGTCCTGGAAGGAACGCGTCCTGGAAGGAACGCGTCCTGGAAGCCTCCGTCCATCACCGGCAGGTTCAGTTTTTAAAGAAGGAAGCCAGGATCGTGTCCTGGTCTTACAGAAGATCCTTGTTTTGAGTAAGACTCGGTGAGTTTGGGTTTATTTGAGACAAATGACGACGTCAATGTTACGTTTTGCATGAAGCGATAGTTCTGTGATAGTTCTGTGATAGTTCTTTGATAGTTCTGTGATAGTTCTGTGATAGTTAAGAACATCGTGATGGGACTCATCATTGGTTTGATATTTAATAACAAGTTCCTATCTTCACCTGTGTGAACAGGTACTTCCTGTTTGACTGGGGTATAAATATGAGGTGACACCGGCCTGATTCTCTCTGAGGTTCTCTGTGTGTGTAAGAATGGGAAAATCTACAATTTGACCCAAATAAATTGAAATAAAAAAAAAAAGTTAGGTTTTTCAGAACAATTTTTTAAAGGTGGCAATAAAAGAACAATAAATGAAGAATAAAATAATTTTACAGTTGAAAACCACTGGAACGGTCCTCGAAATGTACAAATACAGGAATGAAAGTGTCCACACACACACACACACACATATTGTCATCCACCCTCGCAGCAGCGTTCCCGACCTGCTGACATCTCAGTGACGCTCAGAGAGAGAAGAGTTCTTCGTTCGCCCACTCTGCTAATAAACCCACTGCTGCAGCTGCAGAACCTTCTGTGAAACATCTGACGGGCGGCACCAGTGTGTCAGGATTTGGATCACACTCAACTTAAATAAACGCTCTCTAAGGAGCGATGAAAGCAGGGAACGCCGTTATCACGCCATTTATCTGCTGATGTTCAAGGCGGATCATGTGATCGGCAGCGAAAGGAGGGCGAAGCAGGAACTGTGACCTTTCAAATCCAGCAGTGAACAAGAACTCGTGGAAAAAACCCCTCATGAGATGAATTCCAACCTTCCTTGACCCTCGAGCCCCCCCCTCGCCTCGCCTCCCCTCGCCGCCCCCCCTCGGCTCCACCCACTCCTCCTCAAAGCCTCAGAATATCTGCTTGGACTTGAATTAGCGGCGTGTGTTAAAGAGGATTGGAATGTAAGCTGCAGGGAGCATTAAGTGGATAAAAGCGTGACACTCGTACTCTTCTCTTCAGGTAGAGCAGGCGGAAAAAGACGTGCACTACCAGGCACCGACACGGGCCGAGCCGCAGAACCGCTGCACTCCCAAGCCACTCAAGCCGACGTCTCCAGTGAGTCTGGAGGAACAGCAGAGAAGTAAATCATGAGCGCCGGATCCCTCCAGACCGCCAGAGTCTGACACGGAGGTGAAAGAACACGTCTGAGGGAACAGAACCCAGAACCTCCCTAATCAGAGCGGAGTTACGGATCCGACACACACGGGAGGTTCTGCTGCAGAAGACCGATGAAAGAGGAGAAGTCAAGGAAATGTGGGAGAAGGACATCTTTGTGTTATTGGTGTGTGTTTAAGTCTTACATGGAGGAGTCAGCGGGGCCCCTGCTGCATGAGGGGCCCCTGCTGCATGAGGGGCCCCTGCTGCATGAGTGGTCTCTGCTGCATGAGTGGTCCCTGCTGCATGAGGGGCCCCTGCTGCATGAGGGGCCCCTGCTGCATGAGGGGCCCCCGCTGCATGAGGGGTCCCTGCTGCATGAGGGGCCCCTGCTGCATGAGGGGTCCCCGCTGCATGAGGGGTCCCTGCTGCATGAGGGGCCCCTGCTGCATGAGGGGCCCCTGCTGCATGAGGGGCCCCTGCTGCATGAGGGGCCCCTGCTGCATGAGGGGCCCCTGCTGCTCCCAGAGGACAGATGGACGGACGAGGAGGAGAAGAGGGGATTTGTAAGCACATGTTTGGAGTGTCTGTCCAACCGTCTCCCCTCAGGTCCTTCCTTCTCTCCAACACAACATTCATGCCACGCATTTCACAACAAGCCCGCCCAACTACTGACACCAGAACCTGCAGCCTCCCTTCCTGAGGGATCATCTGGTTGAAGGTGAGATCAGGTGGAGTCATTCTACAAGCTCCTGCAGAAGGATCTGATCTTCTCTGAGATGTTTCCTCTTAAATGAAACCAGTTCTACACTTCATTAGCATATAGAGTGTACACACACACACACATGTACACACACACACACATGTACACACACACACACATGTACACACACACACACACACACATGTACACACACACACACATGTACACACACACACACATGTACACACACACACACACACATGTACACACACACACACTCATATATTTTATATGCATTTTAGAACTCATTAATTAAACCTGATCTAATGAACCTGATCTAATAAACCTGATCTAATAGACCTGATCTAATAGACCTGATCTAATGAACCTGATCAAATAAACCTGATCTAATAGACCTGATCTAATAGACCTGATCTAATGAACCTGATCAAATAAACCTGATCTACCAAACCTGATCTAATGAACCTGATCAAATAAACCTGATCTACCAAACCTGATCTAATGAACCTGATCAAATAAACCTGATCTAATACACCTGATCTAATAAACCTGATCTAATAAACCTGATCTAATGAACCTGATCAAATAAACCTGATCTAATAAACTTGATCCAATAAACCTGATCCAATAAACCTGATCTAATAAACCTGATCTAATGAACCTGATCAAATAAACCTGATCAAATAAACCTGATCTAATAAACCTGATCTAATGAACCTGATCAAATAAACCTGATGACTCACTGCGGAGGAGGATCATCATGTTGTGTGTATTTTTAACCGACGGTGATGTAATCACCTGTTTGTTTGTACACAAGTATGGAAAATGAAACCTGCCTCCATCTGATACAACCTGAACTAAAGGCTGTAAGATCGAGTGGCGGGTTTTTAGGCGGACCCTCCTTCCTCCATGTGAGGAGAAACCAGATTGAAGAACCCTCAGTGGAAGAAAAGCAGCGCCTCCAGCCTCCTTCTCTCCTCTTCCTGTGTACAAACACTCTCTGCTCAGGGAGGCGTGTCTAAACCAGCGTCTGGCTTGTGCCGACTTGTGAATGTGGAATCAAGCCGAGCGAGAAAAAGACGTCTGCAGGGCCGCAATTTGTCTGTGAGCTTCCTCTCTCTCCCTCCGCTCGGGATCAATGGGGCGAACGAAGGAGGAATGAAACCCGACCATCTGCAGGTGTGTGCGGCGGGAAAACATGCAGAACCAGCAGGTTAACATCGGACTTACTACCAGGCCTGTTCAAATCAAAAAAGGCAGCTTCTACGGGCGCGTGCTCCATCGGGTGTTTCCTGCAGGTTAAACTCCTCCCACGGCGTCCCCCCTGACTACAAGGGTCTGTCCCCGAAAAGCCCCCAATCCCCTGATTGAACTCCTCAAACTATGTGAGGTTGTGTCCTACAAACAGTGTTTTTGTTAAAGTGCGCCCCCTAGTGAGTAAAATGTAAACTATTATAGTTATGTGTGGTTTGACCCCCCCTGGTTGAACTCCTCAGAGTTAAAGAGAAGTTAATAAAATAATAAAATATGAACTATTGGAGTAAATTATAATAAATACATGGTAGAGAAATGATGGCTCCAAACATTCTGGAAATAAAGCTCCCCCTAGTGGCGGAGATATTCAACTTTCCTTCCAGGAATCCGTCCAGTTCTTTCTCACTCTAAGGTCTACGAAGGTATAAAGGTTGGAAATGATTCATGACACGGTTCTGGAGTTCTGGGTTAACACGTGTCAGACGCCGCGGGGTATAATGATGTCAGAGAAGAAGAGTGGAGCACAACGATGATCCACACAAACCAGAAGAGTCCTTCTGAGGACTTCACAGTCTGACATCCAGCCTCGTCTGAATCCCCCCCATATAGTCTAACCTGCAACCAAGTGGGGAGTAACGTCGTTTGGGTTTGAGGCCAAAGGTCGGGGCCCGGCGACACCAGGACCAGACAGACGGCTGAGGCGGTAAACGGGCCGTGAAAGCAGACACCTCGCTCCAGCAAACATCTGACATGCTGTCTCAGATGGTCTCTTTACAGCTTCCATGATAACATGATCACAAGACCTGGAACCGGCTGAAGGAGCGACAGGGAGAAGATTCCTGACTGTCCGTCTGTGAGGCGGAAAACTTTATCTCACTATTATTGTCAAAGTTAAGTTACGATATTCTGAGGCTGTTTTACAGCGTGTGTTAAAAGTTATACCGTCTTATTTTCACTTTGGGTGGGATAATAGAGTGTAAACACATTCCACCCCCCCCCACCCCCCCTGTCATTTCAATTATCACCCCAGCAGGGGCCCCATAAGGACCCTGGATCAACAGACCACCTAGAATCCCTGCTGTAGCTCACCCACTGAAGACCACCACCACCTGAAGCCCTGAATCCAGCCCCTTATTTGCACATGCAGGTACAATGAAACAAAGGGGCGGCTGCAGGAACACAGACACACCTGGGTGAGAGGCGGAGTCATCGGCCCACTGCTGGGGCCAGGAATGGACCCCCTCCGTTTAAAAAGGCTTCTGTGGTTTGTGGGAAAGGAAAAGTAACTGCAGTGGAGGTTGTAAGTCTTCAGACTACTCTTCATTTTAGTGTGAGAACAGCAGCACATTTTAAAAAAGGGAATTCTTGCAGCAAAGACAAGAAACTGGAAAAATAAGAGCCAAACGGCGTCTCAGCTGAAAAGCATCTGGTACCAGACATAAACAGTGAGAGAGTCATTCATAAGGTCTAGAAATACTGGATGTGTTTCCTCTAGCATTTCTCACAGAGTGACCTGCAGGGAGGAGGAGGGGTGGAGGGGGTGGAGGGGCCGGTTCCAGTTACCTCAGATGACAGCTGAGGTGTTCAAACTGGTGTCGGCTCAGAAGGGAAGAAGTCTCAGTCTGTACTTTTATGACGGATGTAGACTTTCTGAAAGAAACACGGTTTCATTTCAAATATCAGCTTTTCCTCCAACGAGGAAACAGAAAGGATCGACCCAACTTTAAATTCTCCATCGAGCCTTGGCGCCCGGGTACAAGTCGGGCCGGGTTCCAACCACGACCGGGTTGATCTTTCTTACGCGACGCTTACTGCATAAGGAAAACAACAACATGTAAACAATCTCCAGAGTCAATGCTGTTCTCCACTTGAGGCTGACTTCCTGTTTCCTGCCGGTGGCGCTACCGCTGTAACTGAGTGTTGTCATACGGACGTCTTCAGGGCGGGACTCTGACTCCAGGATTCCAGGTTTGGGAGGGTTGGACAATGGAAAGTGAGGTCATGAGCAGAAGGAGAGATTCATGCTGTCACGGCCACGCCTTTGAAGTTATGGAAAAACCTTGACAACTTTCCATCTGCAGGGCTTTAAGATTACTTTCAGGTTGATCCGATCAAATCTGGAGGACGAGTTTGTTAAGACACAACACATTAGAAGATCAGCTGATGAGAAGAAACTCTATGTGTTCTGATGTGGGAAAACTTTATGTGCCTTTATGGCAACAACAAAACTTTTTCATTGAAGTTTTCATCGACTTCTGTTCAGCAGCGTGAGAAAACGTGTGTGAACGTAGACTAACGTCTCTGACGGACGGACAGACGGACAGACGGACAGGGGTAACCCTAGACGCCCCCTTTGATGGATCATAAAAATAACAAAACCAATCTCATGGTGGTACTAAAGGAAGCCAGGCGTCATAAACGTCACCTTGATTCAACCTCAGGTATCATGACGTCTACAAACGTTCATTTCATTCACCCACATTCAGGAGTGGACTGAAGTGGTGACGGATCTACAGGCATTACCAGTCCAGCGCCTCTGGGGTACCAACCCTTCTAGTAGATCTTTCATTGTTGAGTGTGTGACTGGACACCAGAAGTGACACTGGATCTGAAGTAAGAGGATTACCAAAGTCATTAGGATTCCTCCTCTGGATGCCGCCGGTGTCGCTCACAAATGTAATGGTCACCCATCCAACGATTGTCAAATAAAGAACCAGCAGCATCAACGTCTAAGGTTCTCGTGGAAGAGTCAGAATCAGCTTCAGTCTTCAGGCGTCATCCTCCAGGGACCATAATCCAAATCGTATTTCATAACAAACAAACCAGCAGATATTCAGATGTTTTGGGCCGGAACTATCGAATGACCATCTCTTGGGCGAAGCTGGCAGTGAAGCTCCAAATGATTCGCACGTCAATGTTTTCCCAGTCCTTTCCTCAACACAACATATTCTGCTGATTTAGAGTTTTGCGGGTGCTTCAGCTTTGGACAGGAAGTTGCACCAGCTGTTTGATGGCTCTATGATTAAGCTCTGGTTTCCATCCAGCAGGAGCGTTGGATTCGCCCTCGCCCGCTGGTTCTCGCCTCAGGACCAACTAATCTGACACCACCTGTTGACTTGGACACTCTCACATTGTCCCACATAATCACAGGCCAGAACCAGCTCCGTCTGTCAGCTCGCTTCCCCCCCGGGCATCGCACTCGATTAGTTCACGGTAAGTCAGTGTGGGAAACGCGGGTTAAGTCGAGAAAATCTCTACAAGTACGCGGCTTACGAAGCCAGTTCTGGAACTGATCGGAGCGGCAACGTAAAGTTTTCTACCGAGTGCAGAAATAAAACCGTTTACCTCTTGATGAGTTTGTGAGAACAGAACAGCGTCTAGATCCTTCCGTCACGGAGAGAATACCCTGCAGGCGTATGTTGGTGAAGCCACCAGTTCCCAAGGTCAAGTTCCCAAGGTCATGCTATCTGGGATGACGATCTCACAATCAACTCAACTGGGATTTGGCGGCGCACCATGGTATCGGAACGCAAAGCCGTTACAACATGTTGAGCATCTTAAACTTGAGTTTTAAGCAGTCCTTTGTTTGGTAACCCAAGATGCACTTTGAGCTAATAACATCACAACAAGACCTGCTGTTAGCTGAGCAGAACTCTGTGGGCGCCATCTGGACATCAAAGTCTTTCTCCTCGTTTCCCACAACTTTTGGGAAGGCTCTGCCAAGACTGGAAAAAAAGAAGATCCACAGCGGTGACGGGACGTGAGAAGAAAAATATCCTGCCTCAGCTGTTAATGCATGAACACAAACACGATATGGCCGCGGCTGAAGAGACCGCTGTGTTCCTCCGCAGATGTTCTCCGCCGCAGATGTTCTCCGCCGCAGATGTTCTCCGCCGCAGAGCAAACAAGGCCATGTATGACGTTCACAAAATCATCAAAGGAGGAAGAGTAGAAGAAGAGAAGGTATTCAGGGGTTTTCTTCATCTTTCAAGAGCCCCCCCCCCCCATAGAAAATTACCTGACAGCTGTTCCTGCTAGCAGTGCATCAAGGGAAAGATGAAGAGTGGGAGTGAACAGAGAGGAAGAACTCTGACCAGGTTTAAGCTTCTCTTACAAAAAAAACACAAAATATCCACAACTAAAAAGGTAAACTTTCCCCACAAGACAAGAAAAAACAGGTTTTCTAATCTGTCACTACAAGTTCAAACCAGACCCACGCTGTCGCCCCTGACAGCTGGGGTCTATCCCTGAAAAGCCCCCGACCCCTTGCGTTTTACAAGCCATCCCCCTGATGGAACGCCTCATATTTAATGTGACTCATTAATCATCTCAAACAGTCCACAGAGACTCAATCTAACTGTTTCTATGAAGTCTGTTCTAGGATCAGATCCCACAGTGACTCAGTCTGACTGTTTCTATGAAGTCTGTTCTAGGATCAGATCCCACGGTGACTCAGTCTGACTGTTTCTATGAAGTCTGTTCTAGGATCAGATCCCACAGTGACTCAATCTAACTGTTTCTATGAAGTCTGTTCTAGGATCAGATCCCACAGAGACTCAGTCTGACTGTTTCTATGAAGTCTGTTCTAGGATCAGATCCCACAG